>JAVIAB010000104.1:21580476-21884077 GCA_032433765.1 Megaustenia siamemsis
GTAGTAGCCAGCAATTTGATTCCACTGTAGCTATTTAGCTGAATTGTAGTAGCCAGCATGTTTAATTCCACTGTAGCAATTTAGCTGAACTGTAGTAGCCAGCATGTTTAATTCCACTGTAGCTATTTAGCTGAATTGTAGTAGCCAGCATGTTTAATTCCCCAGTAGTTATCTAAGTGACCTGTAGTAGCCAGCAATTTGATTCCACTGTAGCTATTTAGCTGAACTGTAGTAGCCAGCATGTTTAATTCCCCAGTAGTTATCTAAGTGACCTGTAGTAGCCAGCAATTTGATTCCACTGTAGCTATTTAGCTGAACTGTAGTAGCCAGCATGTTTAATTCCCCAGTAGTTATCTAAGTGACCTGTAGTAGCCAGCAATTTGATTCCACTGTAGCTATTTAGCTGAATTGTAGTAGCCAGCATGTTTAATTCCACTGTAGCAATTTAGCTGAACTGTAGTAGCCAGCATGTTTAATTCCACTGTAGCTATTTAGCTGAATTGTAGTAGCCAGCATGTTTAATTCCACTGTAGCTATTTAGCTGAACTGTAGTAGCCAGCATGTTTGATTCCCCAATAGTTATTTAAGTGACCTGTAGTAGCCAGCAATTTGTTTCCACTGTAGCTATTTAGCTGAACTGTAGTAGCCAGCAATTTGTTTCCCCAATAGTTATTTAAGTGACCTTTACTAGCCAGCAATTTGTTTCCACTGTAGCTATTTAGCTGAATTGTAGTAGCCAGCATGTTTGATTCCACTGTAGCTATTTAGCTGAATTGTAGTAGCCAGCATGTTTAATTCCACTGTAGCTATTTAGCTGAACTGTAGTAGCCAGCATGTTTGATTCCCCAATAGTTATTTAAGTGACCTGTAGTAGCCAGCAATTTGTTTCCACTGTAGCTATTTAGCTGAACTGTAGTAGCCAGCATGTTTGATTCCCCAATAGTTATTTAAGTGACCTGTAGTAGCCAGCAATTTGTTTCCCCAATAGTTATTTAAGTGACCTTTACTAGCCAGCAATTTGTTTCCACTGTAGCTATTTAGCTGAACTGTAGTAGCCAGCATGTTTGATTCCCCAATAGTTATTTAAGTGACTTGTAGTAGCCAGCAATTTGATTCCACTGTAGCTATTTAAGTGACCTGTAGTAGCCAGCAATTTGTTTCCACTGTAGCTATTTAGCTGAACTGTAGTAGCCAGCATGTTTGATTCCACTGTAGTTATTTAAGTGACCTGTAGCCAACAGTTTGAGAGTCGTTTAGTAAAGAATGAAGAAAGCTCTTCATTTCTTTGATGCTTACCTAGTCAGTAACTGTTAGTGACTCATTGATTGGCAGAATTAGAGCCAATAGAGAGAGATGTCTCTACTACAGAAACTGAAGTGTCAGCGACCACTGTGTGTAAACGTTATACAACATTTGAAGAATACTTTTGTGTATGTGCTGCACCGTGACAAGTCAGAGGCAAACACTTCACTACGTATAGACCTGTACTCAGATGTACAAAGAATTTTAATCATCTATACATCTTATTGTTGTGACAATTTGTAAGCCTGACTGAGAAATATGGATGATCCTGGGACAATTTGTTATTATAAAGAAAAGAGAATTTCTGGAACCAAATAATGAAACAACAGATAAAAAGATTTGGCCATGTGACAAGGCAGAAAGATCAATACACAACACAGCAAGTCTTCAATAAATGTTGTGAGAACACCACACCCAAAGGTCTCTCCCACCCAAAGGTCGACCATGGAAAAGATGGATTGATGGAATATTAGAAACAGTAGGAAACATAACAGCAGGAGAGGTCAACAGAAGAGCAAAAGATGGATTGATGGAATATTAGAAACACTAGGAAACATAACAGCAGGAGAGGTCAACAGAAGAGCAAAAGATGGATTGATGGAATATTAGAAAAAACTAGGAAACATAACAGTAAAGAGAGGCCAACAGAAGAGCAATATATAGATTGATGGAATATTAGAAACTCTAGGAAACATAACAGCAGGAGAGGTCAATAGAAGAGCAAAAGATGGATTTATGGAATATTAGAAACACTAGGAAACATAACAGCAGGAGAGCTGAACAGAAAAGAAAAAGATGGATTGGTGGAATATTAGAAACACTAGGAAACATAACAGCAGGAGAGGCCAACAGAAGAGCAAAAGATGGATTGATGGAATATTAGAAACACTAGGAAACATAACAGCAGGAGAGGTCAACAGAAGAGCAAAAGACCATAAATTGTATCTCCCCTCAACAGAAAGGTAAATGAGGAAGAAAGAAGAAATAATGAGTCTCCCAAGCCTCACAATAACATGTACATCTTTACTTGCTCACCTGACAATTTCCAGTCTCTGGATCACAGCTTGTAGCGTGACCGTTGCAACTGCACCTGACACACCTTCCAAGTGCAGTGCCGCTGTCCTCAACTCTCAGATATCCTGGAGCACATTCCTGGTAAACGACATACACACAAACACTTTCATTTCAATTCGTTTTATCTACAGATGCAAAAACATCAGCAATAAATAAAATGTGCCCTTAGTCTCTCAAAAATAAGGTCACTAACATCGAAGCCACTACATGCTTTCAAGGGGATACAACTTTTTTTTACACATAGAGTTTACAAGTGTCAAATCAAATGATGATTTTAGTGACATCAAATAATCATTTGACTGAGGAGTTTAAATAAGTGGTAATTACAGGAGTAGTCACATGGAGTGGTTTTAAGAACCAATTACATGGAGTAGTTTTAAGGAGTAGTTACATGGAGTTGTTTTAAGGAGTTGATTTAAGGAGTAGTTACATGGAGTTGTTTTAAGTAGTTACATGGAGTAGTTTTAAGGAGTAGTTACATGGAGTTGTTTTAAGTAGTTACATGGAGTAGTTTTAAGGAGTAGTTACATGGAGTTGTTTTAAGTAGTTACATGGAGTAGTTTTAAGGAGTAGTTACATGGAGTAGTTTTAAGGAGTAGTTACATGGAGTAGTTTTAAGGAGTAGTTACATGGAGTAGTTTTAAGTAGTTACATGGAGTAGTTTTAAGTAGTTACATGGAGTAGTTTTAAGGACTAGTTACATGGAGTAGTTTTAAGGACTAGTTACATGGAGTAGTTTTAAGGACTAGTTACATGGAGTAGTTTTAAGGACTAGTTACATGGAGTAGTTTTAAGGAGTAGTTACATGGAGTTGTTTTAAGTAGTTACATGGTGTAGTTTTAAGGAGTAGTTACATGGAGTAGTTTTAAGGAGTAGTTACATGGAGTAGTTTTAAGTAGTTACATGGAGTAGTTTTAAGGAGTAGTTACATGGAGTAGTTTTTAAGGACTAGTTACATGGAGTAGTTTTAAGGAGTTACATGGAGTGGTTTTAAGGAGTAGTTACATGAAGTTGTTTTAAGTAGTTACATGAAGTTGTTTTAAGTAGTTACATGGAGTAGTTTTAAGGAGTAGTTACAAGGAGTGGTTTTAAGGAGTTACATGGAGTGGTTTTAAGGAGTAGTTACATGGAGTGGTTTTAAGGAGTAGTTACATGGAGTAGTTTTAAGGAGTAGTTACATGGAGTTGTTTTAAGGAGTTGATTTAAGGAGTAGTTACATGGGGTGGTTTTAAGGAGTAGTTACAAGGAGTGGTTTTAAGGAGTAGTTACATGGAGTGGTTTTAAGGAGTAGTTACATGGAGTGGTTTTAAGGAGTAGTTACATGGAGTGGTTTTAAGGAGTAGTTACATGGAGTGGTTTTAAGGAGTAGTTACATGGAGTGGTTTTAAGGAGTAGTTACATGGAGTGGTTTTAAGGAGTAGTTACATGGAGTGGTTTTAAGGAGTAGTTACATGGAGTGGTTTTAAGGAGTAGTTACATGGAGTAGTTTTAAGGAGTAGTTACATGGAGTTGTTTTAAGGAGTTGATTTAAGGAGTAGTTACATGGAGTGGTTTTAAGGAGTAGTTACATGGAGTGGTTTTAAGGAGTAGTTACATGGAGTGGTTTTAAGGAGTAGTTACATGGAGTGGTTTTAAGGAGTAGTAACATGGAGTTGTTTTAAGGAGTAGTTATAAGGAGTGGTTTTAAGGAGTAGTTACATGAAGTGGTTTTAAGGAGTAGTTACATGGAGTGGTTTTAAGGAGTAGTTACATGGAGTGGTTTTAAGGAGTAGTTACAAGGAGTGGTTTTAAGGAGTAGTTACATGGAGTGGTTTTAAGGAGTAGTTACATTGAGTGGTTTTAGGAGTAGTTACAAGGAGTGGTTTTAAGGAGTAGTTACATAGAGTGGTTTTAAGGAGTAGTTACATGGAGTGGTTTTAAGGAGTAGTTACATGGAGTGGTTTTAAGGAGTAGTTACATGGAGTGGTTTTAAGGAGTAGTTACATAGAGTGGTTTTAAGGAGTAGTTACATGGAGTGGTTTTAAGGAGTAGTTACATGGAGTGGTTTTAAGGAGTAGTTACATGGAGTAGTTTTTAACCCTTCATCGTGTGCCTATTTGTGGCTGACAAGTTTCTATCAATCTATCTATCTATTTTCCTTTCGAGCCGAAGACGGCACATAGGGCAGAATTACAATCTCAAAAACAGAAACCTTGCGTACCAAAATGGCACATATTGCAGACATCACTGCATCTGAAATCTATGGTTCTGTTTCCATAACAATGCTTTTTACAATGACAGTCTGTCAAGCCATCAATCAACCTCCTTAGTCATTTCTTATGACATGCCTGGAAGGTCACAGTGTCACTATTCTTTACTTCCCACATAATGAGGCCACGATTAGACATGGGAGACAAGTTTACAATCCTGTAATAAAAATTACTACGATTTAAATGTAACATTCTTCATCCCTCTTGTGTCGCTAAACTTCACATAGGACTTGTAGTGTTTACCACCACCCACCTCTATTCTAGGTGAGATGTATCTTATCTAATGAGTCTATGCCTGCTAACTTTGCTTCTCTTATAATTGTTTTTTTAGTGCCTGTCTAGGTCTTCCTTTTTTTTTTTCTGTATCCTGATGTTTCCCATAGAACAGCCTGTTTTGGAATTCTCTTGTTGTCTCTTCTCCAGCATATGTCCAACATATGTCCATCTTCTTTCCTTAATTGCAGATCTTTGGTTGCATGGTCATTTCTCTTATTTCAATATTAATTTTCAATTAATTTGCTGATAATACGTTTGAGTTGAATAGTCAAGTTTAAAATAATTACACATATGTAACTATAGACATGCAGTTTTTCATTGTTTTTTCTCAAGTACTGTATTTAACAATGATCATGAATGACTGCTTGCATATAGACACTTGTAAGAGATGTACATATCAAGAAAGTGACAAGAAAAATGTGCTAGAATGAGGGGAAAAAATAAAAAAAAAACACTAAATTTAAAAAAAGAAAATAAATTTCTAACCAGTCTATGGATAGTTAATCCAATATACCAATAAACATCACAACACTAAAAGACACATTTACTTGCGTGGTTTATGTTTACTTGCACACTACTCATGTTTACACATTTACACGTTTACACAACTCAGGAATTTATACAACTCAAGTGAATTCCACCACAACTGAAGCACAAATAACATTTTATTATACACTTTATACTGCAGATGTACAACAGAGATGAGATGCAGAATGAATCAGGCAAAAGCAGCTTTCCAAAAAATAAGGAAGATACTGTGCAATCAATTTTTGACAATAGAAACAAGAAAAAGAGTTCTTAAATGTTATGTAGAGCCAGTCTTAAAATATTAATGCGAATCATGGACAATAGAAGAACAGAGAAAAAAAATCACTGGAGTCTGTAAAAGTGAGGTTTTACAGAAGAATGTTGAGAATATCATGGACAGCTAAGAAGAGAAATGAAAACATTCTGAAAGAGGCCAAAGCAAAAAGAGAGCTGATTTCCAATATTAGGAAGAAACAATCATCATTTTTTGGCCATGTAATGAGAAGAGAACAACTGGAATATATTGTAACAACTGGAAAAATTGGGAGACGAAAAGATAGAGGGAAGCAAAGAGAGAAAATACCAGACAGCTTAAGAAAATGGCTTGGCAGAAGGTCAGCAATAGAAATGATAAACAACTGTCGAGATCAAAAGTTGTGGAGAGACATGATCACCTACGCCAGCAGGCCCGGTACTTGATGATGATGATGATTGCTGGAAGAGGTGATCATTTTTTTAAAATACCAAAGTACCGGGAAAAAAAAAACTAAAATCAAATTAAATTTTCAGCCAATATTTAGCTCCATGATGGATGCTGCCTTCTTGTCATGTGATGGTTTTGGAAAATAAAAAGGGGGGGGGGGGGGGGGGGGGGGGGGGGGGGGGGGGGAAGGGGGTGTCTCACAAGTGAATCATACTTAAATATATTTGGTTAAATGGTTTAAAAAATGATTATGCATTGTTAAAATGAAATAAAAATTTTAATTGGCCACATGATGTGCTGCTTGATGACCCTCAGGTGACCAGCCAAATCAACCTATTGGCCATTCTGTGTGGCACCTTGTCTAAACATGGGTTAAAAAACAATAAGATAAAATAATTGGAGCTTGTCATACATCAACCTTGAGAGAACATTAGTACTCAGAAATTAAGGGGAAAAAAGATCTAGAAGATGATGGAGAACATAATCTAAGGTACCTGACAAGATAAGCCAGTGTATCCCTCAGGGCAGATACAACTTTCAACTTCTGGAGCTGGCCTTTGTCCTGTTGGTCTCGGAACAGCAATCTCCATACGCAGATCCCGTATAGTCACACTATTCATAGCTGAGTGGTAGGTAGCTCGGATCAGGATGGCGATGATGTCAGCCAGGACAGTCATGAAGGCTTCCCTGGAGGGTGTCTGTCCATCCACTAAGTTCCTGAAGGAATTCTGTTGGAGGAACAATCAAACACAATGTCTGAGATTTTGGCTGTCATGCTGCTTCAATGTCTCAGAGACAATACTATACAGCAACAAGCTTTTATTAATCATTCTGAGACACATAAACAACAAAGATACTAACAATTAATGGGCTATTTATATTTGTGTGGCATTCAACCAACCAGTGAACAGAACACAGCCTTGTCTAAATCCTTCTTTTATATATTGAAACTGTCATGTTTGGTTGCTAATTCTTATGGCTGCTGTTTGTTGCCAGTTCATGTTTTATTTTATGATTCACAGATCATCACTATCAGTGTTTAATTTCTCCAGCATATTTATTATTTCCACATGCTTTACTTTGTCAAATACTTTTGTGTAGAACTTGTGAGAGAACTAGTCCCCAGTAAAAAGTAACTAGCAGCCATTTTTCACTGCTGACAACTGCCTAAGCTCTCATTGCTGATTAATCCCTGAGAGCTTTTGTGACCACATGGACAGTATGTTCTTTGAAAGACAAGCCACAATCAAATGTCACTTCCCATATATTGTCACATTGGTTCTAAGCACTTCATCACCACACACTTTCACAAATGACATACATGTGTTAACACAATATGATTATTAACCATATATTACAATACCTATCTGTGTGTTTACACTAGGAGAGACACGGGAAATTGGATTTCTTGTCTCAGGACCTGAAATTTGACTTCTTGGACCAGACATATAACATTGGGATCATTGGAAGTAGTAATTAGTAAGGTACAGGTGGGGGGAAAGAAGGGGCGGGGGTGGGGGGGGGAGTAAATGTTTAACCATGGCAAACTGTCAAATTTTGAAGAATTTGTATTCTGATGCAGTAATTGTTATGAAGATATATTCTAGGGTTAAAGGAGAACCAAGTCTCTGTTGCTTTTCTTGGTGATAACAACAAATATAAAATATTATGTGGGGGGTCACACTACTTTTCTTGGTGATAACAACAAATATAAAATATTATGTGGGGTCACACTACTTTTCTTGGCAATAACAACAAATATAAAATATTATGTGGGGGTCACATTACTTTTCTTGGAGATAACAACAAATATAAAATATTATGTGGGGGTCACATTACTTTTCTTGGAGATAACAACAAATATAAAATATTATGTGGGGGTCACATTACTTTTCTTGGAGATAACAACAAATATAAAATATTATGTGGGGGTCACATTACTTTTCTTGGAGATAACAACAAATATAAAATATTATGTGGGGGTCACATTACTTTTCTTGGTGATAACAACAAATATAAAATATTATGTGGGGGTCACATTACTTTTCTTGGAGATAACAACAAATATAAAATATTATGTGGGGGTCACATTACTTTTCTTGGAGATAACAACAAATATAAAATATATGTTGGGGGTCACATTACTTTTCTTGGAGATAACAACAAATATAAAATATTATGTGGGGGTCACATTACTTTTCTTGGAGATAACAACAAATATAAAATATTATGTGGGGTCACATTACTTTTTTTGGCAATAACAACAAATACAAAATATTATGTGGGGGTCACACTACTTTTCTTGGAGATAACAACAAGTATAAAATATTATGTGGGGCCACATTACTTTTCTTGGAGATAACAACAAATATAAAATATATGTTGGGGGTCACATTATTTTTCTTGGAGATAACAACAAATATAAAATATTATGTGGGGTCACATTACTTTTCTTGGTGATAACAACAAATATAAAATATTATGTTTAGATCACACTACTTTACTTGGAGATAACAACAAATATAAAATATTATGTGGGGGTCACATTACTTTTCTTGGAGATAACAACAAATATAAAATATTATGTGGGGTCACATTACTTTTTTTGGCAATAACAACAAATACAAAATATTATGTGGGGGTCACACTACTTTTCTTGGAGATAACAACAAGTATAAAATATTATGTGGGGCCACATTACTTTTCTTGGAGATAACAACAAATATAAAATATATGTTGGGGGTCACATTATTTTTCTTGGAGATAACAACAAATATAAAATATTATGTGGGGTCACATTACTTTTCTTGGTGATAACAACAAATATAAAATATTATGTTTAGATCACACTACTTTACTTGGAGATAACAACAAATATAAAATATTATGTGGGGGTCACATTACTTTTCTTGGAGATAACAACAAATATAAAATATTATGTGGGGGTCACATTACTTTTCTTGGAGATAACAACAAATATAAAATATTATGTGGGGTCACATTACTTTTCTTGGAGATAACAACAAATATAAAATATTATGTGGGGTCACATTACCTTTCTTGGAGATAACAACAAATATAAAATATTATGTGGGGGTCGTGTAGCTTCTCATGAGTTGACTAGAGTTTTGAAACTGCTACACCACGAAATGATAAGATTGAGTTGAATTTTCTGAGACTTGGTGATATCATTTCTGTTTTAGTTCTCTTGATATACAGAAATGTCATCAACAAAGGACAAATTAATTCATCATCCATCCAGTTGCTGAGATGGGACTCACATGTCACTGGGATAAGTTGAAATGATAGATGGGACTCGCATGTCATTTGGATAAGTTGAAATGATCGATGGGACTCGCATGGCATTTGGATAAGTTGAAATGATAGATGGGACTCACATGACATTGGCATAAGTTGAAATGATAGATGGGACTCACATGTCATTGGGATAAGTAGAAATGATAGATGGTACTCATATGTCATTGGGATAAGTTGATATGATTCATGGGATTCACGTGACATTGGGATGAGTTGAAATGATAAATGGAACTAATGTCATTAGGATAAGTTGAAATGATAGAAGAAACTCATGTGTCAATGTGATAAGTTTAAATGTGGATGGAATTGATGTTTCAGAGAAAAAATAGAAGATGTTGACATACATCTTCAGCTACCTATATGCCAGGTAGCCTGGGGACAGTCATAGGTGAGTGAAAGTGACAGCTCAAGAAAAGAAGGCTTGTCAGACATAGTATTGCCAGATTTTTTTTTTAAATATGCAAGTATCAGAACAAACTAAATACTGAGCCAAATCAGTTTGTGATAAAACAAAACAACATACAGGAAATATGTGGCAACACTCACCTCAGTCAGAAGTATGTCATAAGAGTATGACTCTCTTGCCTTAGGTGGAGGTCTATGCACGTAGTACACACGTTTGTCTTTATTACTCTGTTGCAGGAACACAAAGTTCATAAAAGTGTCAAACCAAACTAAATTAAAAGCATTGCAAACATTTGATTGTAAATGTCAGACTAGTTCTTGAGAAAACTATCTGGCAATGGCTGTGTGAATATGTCACCAACAAAAAAGAAAAGTGGATAATTTCCAGAGTTGTTCCACTTTGCAAAACTCTGAAATGTTATTTTGTTCTTTGCAGAATATTTTTAGCAACTTTATATTTATAACAAGAAAGAAACTTAGTGGCCATGAACGAAGACTTATCAACCAACATAGAACTGGAGTCGTCAGTCGCTGGACACTGCGGGACTTGCTGAGGAGGGGATCTGAGCACCTATGGACATGTTCGGAGTGCAATGATGATGACCCGCAAATAACTCAATAACAAGAAATATTGTGTAATTTATAATTCTATAAAGCAGAATATATAACATTTTCTTTGCATTGTACAAGTCCCACTGCTACATATGATATGTCACAAAGTAGTTAAGTAAGATATGTCACAAAGTAGTTATGTAAAATATGTCACAAAGTAGTTATATAAGATATGTCACAAAGTAGTTATGTAAGATATGTCACAAAGTAGTTATATAAGATATGTCACAAAGTAGTTATGTAAGATATGTCACAAAGTAGTTATGTAAGATATGTCACAAAGTAGTTATATAAGATATGTCACAAAGTAGTTATGTAAGATATGTCACAAAGTAGTTATGTAGGATATGTCACAAAGTAGTTATGTAAGATATGTCACAAAGTAGTTATGTCAGATATGTCACAAAGTAGTTATGTAATATATGTACAAAGTAGTTATGTAAGATATGTCACAAAGTAGTTATATAAGATATGTCACAAAGTAGTTATGTAAGATATGTCACAAAGTAGTTATATAAGATATGTCACAAAGTAGTTATATAAGATATGTCACAAAGTAGTTATGTAGGATATGTCACAAAGTAGTTATGTAAGATATGTCACAAAGTAGTTATGTAAGATATGTCACAAAGTAGTTATGTAAGATATGTCACAAATTAGTTATATAAGATATGTCACATAGTAGTTATGTAAGATAAGTCACAAAGTACTTATATAAGATATGTCACAAAGTAGTTATGTAAGATAAGTCACAAAGTACTTATATAAGATATGTCACAAAGTAGTTATATAAGATATGTCACAAAGTACTCTTTAGCTCTCCTTGAGGATCATACAAGTTACAATAATAATTTATTTGTTAACTTTGTTTCAATTGCTACAGTCATACAAACAAAAACAAACTTAATACAAACAATGGAGACTGCCAGAAAGAGATCAAAAACAGATTAGCAATCAGCATCATCATGTGCCATACCGGTTGGTGTATGTGATCATGTTCCTCCACAATCTTCTATCCACAGTGCATCGTATCAGTTCTGTTGTTGACTGTTTTCCATGCCATGACACCAAGCTATCCAGTATTTTCTCTCTTTGTCGTCCGCGATCTCTCTTTCCTTTTATTTTGCTAGTTGTAACCAAGTATTCCAACTTTCCTCTTCTTATGATGTGCCCGAAAAATGTTGATTGCTTCTTTCTGATGTTTTTTAAGAGCTCCCTTTTTGTGTTGGCCTCTTTGAGAACTTTCTCATTGGTCTTTTTTAGCTGTCCAGGGAACTTTCAACATTCTTCTAAGAAATCCCATCTCTGTGGCCTGTAATCGTCTTTTCATTTGTTTGTCAATGATTCGCTTCCATAGGTCAGAATTGGTTCTATATAGCACCGATGAACTCTCTTTCTTATTTCTATTGACATAGATTTGTTGCATAAGATAGTTTTCATTTTCTGAAATGCTATTTTGGCCTGAGCTATTCTGCTTTTTATTTCTGCGGTGTATCTCCCATCTGATGTTATTATTGTGCCCAAGTATTTTAAACGTTGCACTTGTTTCAGATTTGTCCTGTTTATTTTTATGCTGCTACAAACGAGGAAATTAGAGAAATCGCCAATCAACCACTAATATCTTCAGTAATAAAGAAAAGACGATGGTCATACGTTGGACATGTGATGAGAAGAGATAATAATCGAATAGCAAAGCAAGCCCTCATATGGGAAACAACAGGTAAAAGAAAAAGAGGAAGACCCAGGGAGACACTGAGAAGAACATTGATGAGAGAGGCAAGAGCAGCAGGAATCGGCTCCCTCAATGAGATAGAACTGCTTGCACAGAACAGAGACAGATGGCGAGATTTGATAAAATATCTTTAAAAGAAAACTGCTAGAACAAAAATTCATATAGGAGAAGGTGTATCTTGGTCTACGCCCTATGGGCCGGTTACGGCTCGAAAGGTCAATAGATTAGATAGATGATGGTGGTGATTGTTTCTTCGATATAACCATTACTTCTGTTTTTTTATTATTCAGACTGAGACCTTTCTTGCTGCTTTCTTTTACTATTATGTCTATCATTTCTTGTAGTTCATTCTCTGTCTCTGCTATTAAGACTGTGTCATCCGCATATCACAAATTATTTATGTTGTGACCGTTGACTTCAATTCCTTTTTTGTCTACTATTGATCTCATAATATGTTCGCTGTAAAGATTAGCAATAGCAACACAAAAATGAAATGCCCTGAAGAACATGTGACACAATACCAGCACAGCAGTAAAATTAAAATTACTGAGGACATGTATCTTCCCAATAGCAGCATATGGTTGTCAATCATGGACAATCTTACTAATGGCTAGGAAGAAAACTGGTTCATTCAAAACAAAATGCTACAGAAAAATCTTTAAGATACCTTGGATCATGAAAAAGAGCAATGAAGACATATTCAAATATATAATCATTAACAATAATCCTAAAGATTTACAACAATTACTTTAATGAAATAAAAATGACAAGCAAAATATATGGACTAGATATGAATATCAAAAAGACTAAAACTATGATCATAAACAAAGAAAATACTCAAAACCCACAAGTGGATATCAAAATTGAAGGAATAGACCTGGAGACAGTTCAGAACAACTACCTTGGACATACTATAACAAGTGAAGGAAAATGTACAACTGAAATAAACAAGGAATGGCAAAAAGTAATTTTAATGTCATGAAGAACATACTAACATCAAAACAAATAACACCAGGGCTAAAACTAAGAATAGCAAAATGTTATATCTTCTCAATATTCCTATATGGTGCAGAAACATGGACATTAGACCAGAAAACAGAACATAGAATTGAAGCCTTTGAAATGTGGATATATAGAAGAGTAGGTAGAATTGGATGGAAGGAAAATAAAACAAATAATGAAGTCTTAAAACAACTAAAAATGAAAAGAGAACAACTAAACACAATTAGAACAAGACAAATGCGATTTTTGGGCCATGTTAAAAGACACAACAGCCTACTAAAAGTAATCCTGGAGGGGAAAATACAAGGTAAAAGAGGCAGAGGCAGACCAAGACTAACATAGACGAGTAACATCAAAAGATGGACAAATCAGCCTATGACAACCTGCACCATCAAAGCAAGAGACAGAGCAGAATGGTGCTCCTTGGTAGCCAACCTTCATTGCAGAGACAGTACTCAATGATGATGATGATGAATCATTAACCATAACTGACTTATAGACACCATTCTATAGAGAAAATGGAAATACTATGGCTACTAATAATAATATGTTTTTTATTGAAAAGTCATGTTATTCATTAAGTTTGTCAATCTCTGTCTATGTGTGAATCTATCTCTGTGCGAATCTCTGTCCATGTGTGAAACTATCACTGTTAAATCCATCTCTGTGTGAATCTTTGTGTTAATCTCTGTATATTTGTGAATCTATATTTCTGTGTCAATATCTCTATGTGATTCCTCTATCTATATGTGAATATATCTTTGCGTTGATATCTATATATGTGTGAATCTATATTTCTGTGTGAATATCTCAATGTGAATCTCTTTGTGTGAATATATCTCTGTATGAATTTATATCTATTTGTGTATCTCTATCTCTATGTAAATCTCTGGGTGAATCTCTATCTCTGTGTGAATCTCTACCTCAATGTGAATCTATATCTCTGTGTGAATCTCTATCTCTGTGTGAATCTCTATCTCTGTGTGAATCTATATGTCTGTGTGAATCTCTATCTCTATGTGAATCTCTTGGTGAATCTCTACCTCAGTGTGAATCTCTATCTCTGTGTGAATCTATATCTCTGTGTGAATCTCTATCTCTGTGTGAATCTCAATCTCTGTGTGAATCTCTATCTCTGTGTGAATCTCTATCTCTGTGCGAATCTCTATCTCTGTGTGAATCTCAATTTCTGTGTGAATCTCTATCTCTGTGTGAATCTCTATCTCTGTGTAAATCTCTATCTCTGTGTGAATCTCAATTTCTGTGTGAATCTCTATCTCTGTGTGAATCTCAATCTCTGTGTGAATCTCTATCTCTGTGTGAATCTCTATCTCTGTGTGAATCTCTATCTCTGTGTGAATCTCAATCTCTGTGTGAATCTCTATCTCTGTGTGAATCTCTATCTCTGTGTGAATCTCTATTTCTGTGTCAATCCCTATCTCTGTGTGAATCTCTATCTCTGTGTGAATCTCTATCTCTGTGTGAATCTATATCTCTGTGTGAATCTCTATCTCTGTGTGAATCTCTATCTCTGTGTGAATCTCTATCTCTGTGTGAATCTCTACCTCTGTGTGAATCTCTACCTCTGTGTGAATCTCATCTTTGTTTGAATCTCTATCTCTTTGTGAATCTATATCTCTGTGTGAATCTCTATCTCTGTGTGAATCTCTATCTCTGTGTGAATCTCTATCTCTGTGTGAATCTCTATCTCTGTGTGAATCTCTACCTCTGTGTGAATCTCTATCTCTGTGTTTTATCACACTGGGTTGCAAGCTAACCCTATACACCATTCTCTACTCACAATGATCTCAACATCAATATCCATGTAGTCTCGTCCTGTGTCAACAGCTGTTGTGTATGACAGGCCAAACCTGAGGTAGCCACCATAAGAAGATACCTGAAAGGGTAAAGTACAACAAAGAAACAATGGAGAGTAATTTCTTTACATTGTTCCTCATTCATAGCCCATACAGAAAAGTGTTGGACATTGTGTTCCTCACTCATAGCCCATACAGAGAGGTGTTGGACATTGTGTTCCTCACTCATAGCCCATACAGAAAGGTGTTGGACATTGTGTTCCTCACTCATAGCCCATACAGAGAGGTGTTGGACATTGTGTTCCTCACTCATAGCCCATACAGAGAGGTACTGGACATTGTATTCCTCACTCATAGCCCATACAGAGAGGTACTGGACATTGCGTTCCTCACTCATAGCCCATACAGAGAGGTGTTGGACATTGTGTTCCTCATTCATAGCCCATACAGAGAGGTGTTAGACATTGTGCTTTTCCCATAATCCTTGAATTTGTCAACTGTTAGCACTTCCACTATTGATCATTTACCTTTGTCTACATCTACATCTTTTGCCTTCTATTTTTCATTTCCTAACCTGCCTCTTTTCCAGATGTGCCCCACAAATCTTGACTGCTTCATCATAATTTTTTGTTTTATTCTATTCTATTCTATTCTATTCTATTCTATTCTATTCTATTCTATTCTATTCTATTCTATTCTATTCTATTCTATTCTATTCATGGAACCAGTTTTATTGTAATTAGGAATTTCCCATATTTGCTTCACCACACATCACAACATTACCCAAAATGCATCATACAATTCTGTTGACAAATCATTCTCTTCATCTACCTCTTTTAGTTTCACCTCTTTGGGTTGTTTTGCTGTCCATGACACATGCAGAACATTTCTAAGAAAACCAGATTTTATCATCACTGTTTGCTGATATTATCTGTCTGATCATTAGTTGTGTCGATTATTTTATTTTGTTGTTTCATTAATTGTATCCTGGGGAAGAAATTTTAGATCCAGCCCACATAGCAACATACAACATAGCAACATACAACATAGCAACATACAACATAGCAACATACAACATGCAACATATAACCTACAAACAAAAAAACATAACAACATAGTAACATACAACATGCAACACACAACATGCAACATACAACATGCAACATACAACATACAACATGCAACATGCAACATGCAACATGCAACATACAACATGCAACATACAACATACGACTTACAACATACAACACCATACAGTGTGTCCCACTTATCACAAAATCCAACATTTTTCTCAATAATTTCACTTTAAATTTTGTTGCAACTCATTACCAGTAAAAGAATGAAAGTAAGACACCTTTCAGAGCAAGTGGGACACACTGTATTTTTGAACAACAGATAAACTAGTCTGATTAATTTATTATTTTTACAGCTACGCTCTCTTTGATGATGTTTATACACAGTGTCTCTTTCGGTCTTCCTCATTTTCTTTTACCTTGTTGTCTCCTACACTAGTGCAGTGTCTCAAATAATATAACTCATGTGGTTTGACTGAATGCAGTTACTTCATTAAACACAAAACATTCACCATTAATGTCTACCACCAAGGCTGCTTGTTCACAGTTTTAGAATTCATCATCATCAAGTACCGGGCCTGCTGGCATCGGTGATCATGTCTCTCCACAACTTTCAATATTGACAGTTATTTATTATTTCTGTTGTTGACTTTCTGCCAAGCCATTCTCTTAAGCTGTGTAGTATCTTTTCTCTCTGCTTCCCTCTATCTCTTTGTCCCTCAATTTTCTCAGTTGTTACAATATATTCCAGCTGTTCTCTTCTCATTACGTGGCCAAAAAATGATGATTATTTCTTCCTAATATTGGAAATTAGCTCTCTTTTTCTTTGGTCTCCTCTAGAACATTTTCATTACTCTTCTTAGCTGTCCATGGTATTCTCAACATTCTTCTGTAAAACCACATTTCTACAGGCTCCAGTGATTTTCTTGTCTGTTGTCATATTGTCCATAATTCACATCCATATGTTAAGACTGGCTCTACATAACATTTAAGAACTCTTTTTCTTGTTTCTATTGTCAAAAATGTATTGCTCAGTATCTTCCTCATTTTTTGGAAAGCTGCTTTTGCCTGTGCCATTCTGCACCTCGCCTCTGTTGTACATCTTCCGTCTGAGGTTAACACTGTTCCCAGATATTTAAATTCATTTACCTGTTTTAATATTGTTCCACTTGTCTTTATTTTGCACTGAGGTGATGTCTTTTTCTTTGTTGTTACCATTACTACTGTCTTTTTGCTATTAAGGCTGAGTCTTTTATTTTTGCTTTCCTTCACTATAATGTCAAATATTTCTTGTAACTCATTTTCACTCTTAGCGATTAAGACTGTACCATCAGCATACCTTAGATTATTTATGTTATGACCTCCAATTGTTACTCCAGGCATGCCTCTTATGGATCTTAAAATAATCTCACTATAAATATTAAACAAATCTGGTGATACAACCTTGCCTAACACCCTGTTTTATTTGTTGAAACATTCCCAAATGGTTTCCAGTTCTTATGGCCGCTGTTTGTTGGTAGTGCATATTCTTTATTATTCTTAGAGCTTTGCTAACTACATTTATGCCTTCTAAAATTTTGATTATTTCTTGTTGCTTTACTTTGTCAAATGCTTTGGTATAATCTATGAAACATAGGTATAGATCTGTTTTAATCTCTATGGCTCTTTCTGCTAAAGATCTTATGATATAAATGGCATTGCTTTTTCCTTTACCTCTAACAAAACCACACTGTTTATCGCTAATTTCTGGACTGATTTTGTTTCGCACTCTTCGCATGATGATTCTTAGTAATATCTTAGTCATATGACTCATAAGGCTTATTGTGCGATGATCATCGTATTCAATCGCACCAGATTTCTTTGGTAGGTCTATGAATATTGATTTTGGCAGGTCGTCTGGCATATATCCGCTGTTGTAGATAACATTCAATATTTTTATTATTATTTCTATTCCAAAATCACCCATGGCTTCAATCTCTTCTTTAGTTATATTATCTTGTCTAGGAGCTTTTCCTGTTTTCATATTGAGCAAGGCATCTTACACTTCTTTGAGTATTTCTGGTCCTTCTCCATTATCCTTAATATTTACTTCTGTTCGTTCATCATTATAAAGATGTTGAATGTATTAAAGATTTATGTTTACCTTCAACTAATGAACATTTCTGTTCTGTTCATCATTTTGAAATGACATCACAATTTTTTTCAAAAATTAGTTTCAAGAAAAAACTGCCACTGTAATATACTATAAAATATTTTCTGGATATCAATGAAATAATATATGTATTCAAAAAGTTGATATATTTATAGGTAAATAAAACACAGATTACCTAAAGGGCACACTGATAACACATTCTATACCAAGAGCCCCAAAATGGGGCTTTAATAACAGATGCAAGAAACCCAATAGTCGATTTTTGTGGATGTTATTTGATTGTTTCCACAGTTATTTCCACTAAAACCTTGTCATTCTCTTATGTAACCTCTATTCTGACTTCCTGGCCAGAATAAACTGTGTTTTTGATACATTTGTATTTTTTTCATTGCCATTATTTTCATTTTTTTTTTATTACGAAAAACGGCTGTGCCACAGTGAGATAAATACCTTGGTGGGGAATGTGTTAAAGAGAAATGATGTCACCAGCCTGGACTACTGGTACTAGCTTTTATTTAATTAATTTTTTTTTTTGAAGAGGGGAATTTAAGTTACAGAAAGAAAACTAACATCTTGACAAAATAAACAAAACATCATTGTACAGATCAAACAAGGACACTTTGGCAGAACTGCAAAGTTCTATAGGATATCAAGTGTTTCCTGCTAATATTATAGAAACAATATGGAGAATGAAGAGGAATAACTCTAACCTTGTCCCCTTTGAACTTTGGTGGAAGGGAAATGAATAAGCTCTCCTGCTCTCGCTGGATGCCTCCAAAGTTGTTAAATGTAATCTCGTTGCGTTCTGCATTAATGGTGAATCCATCAGTAACTGTGCGGGTTAGTCTCCGGTTAGTTATTTGGAAATTGTGTGTACCATCAGAGTTGAGCATGGGAATAATCTAATACAAAGATCACAATAGTCAATAGTGGCCAACACATGGTTTATATTAGAAAATAGGCTGAGTTTTAAAATAAATAATCTATATAAGAAATAAGTTGAAATAATTATCTATAAAGGGAGCCGCAATAGCTCAGTGGTTAGTGAACTGGACTACAAAGGACAAGAGGTAGGGTTTGATCCCAACCGATGGCTTTCGGTTCTATCTATCTATCTATTGTCCTTTTGAGCCAAAGATGGCACATAGGGCACAACTACAATCACAAAAACAGAAACCTTGCATGCCAAAATGGCACATATTGCAGAGACCACTGCTTCTAAAATCTATGGCGCTGTTTCCATAACAATGCTTTTTACAATGACAGTTGATCAAGCCATCAATCAATCTCCTTAGTCGCCTCTTACAACATGCCTGGAAGGAAACAGTGTCACTATTCTTTACTTCCCACATAATGAGGCCTCGGTAACACACGGGAGCTTCGGTTCACCCAGCCTTAAATGGATACTGGATTTTTTTCTGGGAAAGTAAAGCGGCACGGGCGTAATACCGACCACATCACCCCAAAAATCATGTGCCGAAGGTCTGTAAAATTTATGGTCACTAACACCATATTCCCTATATGCCACTTGGCGTGACAGGGGTACTTTACTTTTTTACTTCATTCTTTGTATAAGAAAAAAGTTGAAATAATTGTTCATATAAGAAATATGTTAAAATAATTGTTTATATAAGAAATAAGTTAAAATAATTGTTTATATAAGAAATATGTTAAAATAATTGTTTATATAAGAAATAAGTTAAAATAATTGTTTATATAAGAAATAAGTTAAAATAATTGTTTATATAAGAAATAAGTTAAAATAATTGTTTATATAAGAAATAAGTTAAAATAATTGTTTATATAAGAAATAAGTTAAAATAATTGTTTATATTAGAAATAAGTTAAAATAATTATTTATATTAGAAATAAGTAAATAAATAATGTTGGATGGCAGACAAGTTGAACAAATGGAAGAATTTAAATACCTAGGAAGTCTAGTGACAAATAACAATTCACAAGCAGCAGAAATAGACTCAAGATGCAACAGAGCTTGTCAAATCATTGGACAGCTATCACCACTATTGTCCAACATGGAAATAACTCTAGAGGCCAAACAGGCACTCAACAATATAATCTTCATCCCAATGTTGTGCTACCAATGCCAGTCCTGGACCCTAGATGCAAGAACAATAAGAAAAATAACCACTACCGAGATGAAATGTGTTAGACGAATGTCAGGAAAGAGTCTGAGAGATAAGATAAGAAATAAAGAACTGAGAAAAAAGCTAGGAATAACACACGCCAAAGAATATATAAAGAAACAACAGATACAATGGTTTAGCCATGTGGTAAGGCAGAAAGATCAAAACAAAACACAATGAGCCTTCAATAAACATTGCAAGAACACCAGACTCAAGGGCCAACCACAAAAAAGATGGATTGATGGAATATTAGAAACACTAGGAAACATAATGGCAGTAGAGGCCAACAGAAGAGCAAATGAGCACAAATGATATCTCCACTCGACGCTGAAAGGCAAATGAGGAAGGTAAGAAGAATAGTGAATAATAAGATATAAGGGGGAAAAAAAAATAAGTAAAAATAAAAGGTGATTATACTAGAAACATATATTTTAAAATAATTAATCATCATCATCGAGTGCCGTCTCCGCATCGAAGATTGGTTAACATGGAGTGCCATTCCACTCTGTCTCTTGCTTTGATGGTGCAGATTGTCATAGGCTGGTTTGTCCATCTTTTGATGTTACTCGTCCATGTTAGTCTTGGTCTGCCTCTGCCTCTTTTACGGGGTATTTTCCCTTCCATTATTACTTTTATTAGCCTGGTGTGTCTTTTAACATGGCCCAAAAATTTCATTTGTCTTGTTCTAATTGTGTTTAGTAGTTCTCTTTTCGTTTTTAGTTGTTTTAAGACTTCAACGTTTGTTTTCTTTTCTTTCCATCCAATTCTACCTATTTTTCTATAAATCCACATTTCAAAGGCTTCAATTTTCTGTTCTGTTTTCTGGTCTAATGTCCATGTTTCTGCTCCATACAGGAATATTGAGAAGATGTAACATTTTGCTATTCTTAGTTTTAGTCCTGGTGTTATTTGTTTTGATAGTATATTTTTCATGACATTGAAATTACTTTTTGCCATTCCTATTCTTTTGGTTATTTCAGTTGTACATTTTCCATCACTGGTTATAGTATGTCTAAGGTAGTTGTAGTTCTGAACTGCCTCAAGGTCTATTCCTTCAATTTTGATATCCACTTGTGGGTTTTGAGTATTTTCTTTGTTTATGATCATAGTTTTAGTCTTTTTGATATTTATATCTAATTCATACTTTTTGCTTGTCATGTTTATTACATTAAGTAATTGTTGTAGATCTTTAGGATTTCCTGCTAGTAGAACGGTATCATCAGCATATTTTAGCATTGATTATCTTCCGATTTATGTTTATGCCTGGCATCTCAGTGATGTTTTTAAAAATCTGCTCAGTGTATAGATTGAACAAGCTTGGTGATAGGATGCATCCTTGTCTTACTCCTCTTTTTATATCAATGGGTGTAGAGTTCTCCTTGTTATATTTTATTATTGCTGTTTGCTCCCAGTACAAATTACATATCAGTCGTATGTCTGTGTCATCCAGATTTATATCTTTTAGGCAGTCTATAAGTCAGAAGCATTTGAAATAAGAACAGGAGTAAGGCAGGGGTGCCTTCTGACTCCATTTCTCTTTCTATTGGCCATAGATTGGATTATGAAAATAACTCAAAACAACAGAAATGGAATCCAGTGGTCACTGACCAAACAACTTGATGATTTAGACTTTGCTGATGACATAGCTCTCCTATCACACAGCCATCAACAGATGCAGGATAAAATGAGCATACTTGATGAGAGATCACAACAGCTAGGACTGAAGATTAATAGAGATAAGACCAACATTATGAGAATTAATACAGTTGGCAATAACCAAATAAAACTAGGAGAATTACCTCTATTAGATGTACAATCTTAGATATGTCTGGGCAGTAATATAGATAAAGAGGGAGGAACAGAAAATGATACTAAAATAAGGATATCAAAAGCAAGAGGAGCTTTCATTGCACTGGGAAACATGGAAATCCAAAGAAATTAGATTAGTGACTCATAAGGCTTATTGTACGATGATCATCGCATTCAATCGCGCCAGATTTCTTTGGTAGGGCTATGAATATTGATTTGAGCATGTCGTCTGGTATATATCCACTGTTGTAGATATCATTCAATATTTTTGTTATTATTTCTATTCCAAAATCACCCATGGTTTCAATCTCTTCTTTAGTTATATTATCTGGTCCAGGAGCTTTGCCTGCTTTCATATTGCGCAAGGCCTTTTCCACTTCTTTTCTGAGTAATTCTGGTCCTTCTCCATTATCCTTAATATTTACTCCCTTTCGTTCATCATTATAAAGATCTTTAATGTATTCTGTCCTTCGTTCTCTTATGTTTTCTTGATCAATCAACAGTTCTCCTTCCTTTGATCTTAGACATCCATTTTTTTATTGCGTTTTTCTTCATGTTAGCTCCTCAATGTAGCCAATAAGAAGTGACAATGTGGCCAACAAGAAGTGACAATGTGACCAACAAGAAGTGACAATGTAGCCAACAAGAAGTGACAATGTGGCCAACAAGAAGTGACAATGTGACAACAAGAAGTGACAATGTGGCCAACAAGAAGTGACAATGTGACCAACAAGAAGTGACAATGTGACCAACAAGAAGTGACAATGTGACCAACAAGAAGTGACAATGTAGCCAACAAGAAGTGACAATGTGACCAATAAGAAGTGACAATGTAGCCAACAAGAAGGGACAATGTGACCAACAAGAAGTGACAATGTAGCCAACAAGAAGTGACAATGTGACCAGTAAGAAGTGACAATGTAGCCAACAAGAAGTGACAATGTGACCAACAAGAAGTGACAATGTGACCAACAAGAAATGACAATGTGGTCAACAAGAAGTGACAATGTGGTCAACATGAAGTGACAATGTGACCAACAAGAAATGACAATGTGGTCAACAAGAAGTGACAATGTGACCAACAAGAAGTGACAATGTGGTCAACAAGAAGTGACAATGTGACCAACAAGAAATGACAATGTGGTCAACAAGAAGTGACATTGTGTCCAACAAGAAGTGACATTGTGGCCAACAAGAAGTGACAATGTGACCAACAAGAAGTGACAATGTGACCAACAAGAAGTGACATTGTGTCCAACAAGAAGTGACATTGTGGCCAACAAGAAGTGACAGTGTGACCAACAAGAAGTGACAATAGTTTTCTAGCATTGACCTCTCTTATAGCATTCATGTTTCTCTTCAAAACTGACCAAGGTGCTCTCAACATTCTACTATAAATCCACATTTCTGTGGGCTCCAATGATTTCCATTGCCTGATTGTCCAGCATTCACTTCCATATGTCGTGAATGGACCTTCAATTTAAAAAAAAATGTCACAATTTGGTTAAACATTTGTGTTTGTTCTTTACAGAGCAGACTCCATTTGAGCCACCCCCCCCCCCTTCCCACCTCAATTACTAGAAAGAATTTCTCTCTCTGCTACTTTCTGCAACATTATTATACATTATTTCAGTAACATTATTACACATTATTTCAGTAACATTATTACACATTATTTCAGTAACATTATTACACATTATTTCAGTAACATTATTACACATTATTTCAGTAACATTATTACACATTATTTCAGTAACATTATTATACATTATTTCAGTAACATTATTACACATTATTTCAGTAACATTATTACACATTATTTCAGTAACATTATTACACATTATTTCAGTAACATTATTATACATTATTTCAGTAACATTATTATACATTATTTCAGTAACATTATTACACATTATTTCAGTAACATTATTATACATTATTTCAGTAACATTATTACACATTATTTCAGTAACATTATTACACATTATTTCAGTAACATGCTCTCATCTAGTTTCTGTATAGTCCCCTCACATAGTTTATGTAACACACTTTCACCTCATCTCTACAACACTCTCTCATCTCTACAACACTCTCTCATCTTATCTCTACAACACACTCTCATCTCATCTCCACAACACTCTCTCATCTCATTTCTACAACACTCTCTCACATCATCTCTACAACACTATCTCATCTCATCTCATCTCTACAACTCTCTCTCATCTCATCTCTACAACACTCTCTCAACTTATCTCTACAACTCTCTCTCACCTCATCTCTACAACACTCTCTCATTTCATCTCTACTACACTCTCTCATCTTATCTCTACAACACTCTCTCACCTCATCTCTACAACACTCTCTCATCTCATCTCTACAACACTCTCTCACCTTATCTCTACAACACTCTCTCACCTCATCTCTACAACACTCTCTCACCTCATCTCTACAACACTCTCTCACCTCATCTCTACAACACTCTCACCTCATCTCTACAACACTCTCTCACCTCATCTCTACAACACTCTCTCATCTCATCTCTACAACACACTCTCACCTCATCTCTGTAATATGTTGAGCTGGAGCAGCGGTCACTAACACCCATACAGAAACACTTTAGACAGCCCATCTCATTGTCTCTGTTCAGATTGAAGTAACCATCCAAGCAGGCACTACATCTCCGGCCTTGCACATTGTTCTGTTATGAGAACACAACACGGCCATGATTAATCAAGACAAAAGAAACTGTTCAATGATGAGAATACAACAGGTTATGTTTTGCACTACAACCCTGGATGTTATCAAATGAAGACAAACAATAAAACAGACAGACTTCACTAAAGTGGTGGGGTACCCTCCAGTTTTCTTGGTACATATTTTTAACCTTAGACTGTGACATCTAATAAACTTACAAACTGAAAATACAAATTCTTGGAATTCAACAGTTTCCCACAGGCAGACATTTACACCCCTCCCCCGTTCTCCTCCTTATACCTTTCTAATCATTGCTTCTGGACCCCAGAGTGTTGGATGTTATTCCTTTTATGTAGAATTTTTTTTTATAACACAACATGCACATTGTAAAAATTACAAAAGTGTCGTTAAGAACATGGCTGTTTTTTTTTTGTGTGTGTTTTAAAAAAAATAAATTTCAATATGTTTCAGGACATTCTATTTTTTTCCCTTTTGAAGAGGGGGAATCTCACCGGCTGTCGGCAGAGACGTCAAACAAACTTTTGTAATATGGGATAGACAGCAAATGATGCATGATAGAATTTCAGGCCATGAATGAAATGTAAGCCAGGAAATGATTACTGCATCTGATTCCCATGTCTCTCCTAGTGCAAATACACAACTGTGTAGCTAAAGTTCAATGAAAATACTATTTTTGAAACTACAAATGTAACTGTAGTGTTCATTAATTTTACAGAGTAAACACATGATTCCGCCTTAACATTTGAGTTGAAAATTTTTATTTTTGTATTTAACCTAATTTCTTTGGATTTCCATATGTTTCCATATATGACAATCACGAAGATACAGACTTTTATTAATGGATGCTTACGCAGGATAAAAGGATGGAAATGGCAGGACAAAATCACTAACATAGAATTATGGAAATGTACCAGTCAAACACCAGTGGATAAAGAGTTACAGCGAAGACGATGGCGCTGGATAGGACACACACTACGGAAGCCAACTGAGAGTATTACACAACAGGCCCTTTTTTGGAATCCCCAGGGGAAAAGACAAAGAGGAAGACCAAGGAATTCTTGGAGAAGACAGATAGAAGCAGAGATGAAGATGATGGGGAAGACATGGAATGATCTTAAAAGAATGGCAAGAAACAGAACGACTTGGAAAGTGTTTGTTGAGGACCTATGCTCCACTGGGAGCTAAAAGGTAGAAGAATCACATGATTCACGGTGATGTAATCTTGGGTTAAATGTTTTCTTAGACACAACGCAGCTCCCTGACTAATGTTCAAAAACTAGAACACTGTTTTGCTCACCTTACACTGGCACTGCTGTGTGTTTGGATCACACAAGGTGTTCACCACCGTTCCTCTGCCATCACAGTCACATGTCAAATCTGCAAGCATTAAATTAATAATAACCACAAATTAAATAACTAATCAGTTAAAAATAGGTACTGTCACAGGGCAATAATGTTTTAAATAACAAAAAAGTGGCATGGTTACAACTTCCTGTTGAAAGAAACAACACAAAATGATTGAAAGTTGCAGCCAGGGACACAGACACAGAATTTGCAGCTGCTAGGTTTCATTGGTATAGAACCGTTGATCAGAGGTTTAACAAGCCACTATCGTAAAAACGATTTTGTTAATGAAACGCAGAAAACAAATGAGGAAATTAGAGAAATCACCAATCAACCACTAATATCTGCAGTAATAAAGAAAAGACAATGGTCATATTTTGGACATGTGATGAGAAGAGATTATAACCGAATAGCATAGCAAGCCCTCATGTGGGAAACAACAGGTAAGAGGAAAAGAGGAAGACCCAGAGAGACACTGAGAAGAACATTGATGAGAGAGGCAAGAGCAGCAGGAAGCGGCTCCCTCAATGAGATAGAGCTGCTTGCACAGAACAGAGACAAATGGCGAGATTTGATAAAATATCTTTAAAAAAATTGAAAACTATCTATCTATCTATTGACCTTTCAAGCCGTAGCCGGCCCATAGGACGTAGACCAAGATACTCCTTCAATTGAAAACTGCTAGAACAAAAATTCAGATAAGAGAGGGAGTATCTTGGTCTACGCCCTATGGGCCGGCTACGGCTCGAAAGGTCAATAGATAGATGGGTTTCATTTAAAAGTGACATTCTAGTTCTAAGCTTACAACTGCTGCCTCATTTAATGATGGTCTCCCAAGCACATTCTCCTCACTTTTCAAATTGGTATTTTATGGAAGTGCTTTCAATTCGTGAGACTTGACACACAAAACATTAAATAGTTTAGCTCAAGTTAATGTTTACATTTTAGCTGCATCTAATGTTCTAAATGTAATGTTCTTAAATGTTATGTACAGCCTGTCTCAACAAATGGATGTGAATTATGGACAATAGGACAATAGACAAGATAATCACTGGAGGCTGTAGAAATGTGGTTTTACAGAAGAATGTTGAGAATACCATGGACAGCAACAGAAGAGCAATGAAAATGTTCTGAAAGAGGCCAAAGCAACGAGAGAGCTAATATCTCAATATTAGGAAGAAACAATCATCATTTTCTGGCCATGTAATGAGAAGGGAGCAGCTGGAATATATTGTAACATTCAGACACTGTGAGAAAATTGATGGATGAACAGATAGAGGGCAGCAAAGAGAAAAGATACCAGACAACTTAAGAGATTGGCTTGGCAGAAGGTCAACAACAGAAATGATAAATAAATGCACAATAGTCTAAACTAGACCTGGGATCACTTACTGATGTCTTTACAATAGTCTAAACTAGATCTGTGATCACTTACTGATGACTTTACAATAGTCTAAACTAGATCTGTGATCACTTACTGATGACTTTATAATAGTCTAAACTAGATCTGTGATCACTTACTGATGACTTTACAATAGTCTAAACTAGATCTGTGATCACTTACTGATGACTTTACAATAGTCTAAACTAGATCTGTGATCACTTACTGATGACTTTACAGTAGTCTCCTGGCTGGTTTGGATTGCCTTCATAACCGCTTGCACATCTGAAATTTAAACAAAAATTATGTTTCTTGTACAACAGACAATCATTCAATGTCTTGTTGATAATAGCCTCACAATTGTGTTTTGTTATACAACAGACAATCATTCAATGTCTTGTTGACAATAGCCTCACAATTGTGTTTTGTTATACAACAGACAATCATTCAATGTCTTGTTAACAGTAACTTCTCAAGCCTGTCCTATCCTGAATGTTTCTAGATAGCTTCTTATATTCAAGTTTCCCACATTTCAAAACTGCTTGAGAACTTCATGAACAAGAGATATTTGTATTCTGCAGACATTTTGTGTTTCTTTCATAGAAGAATGTGAACATTTCATCTTCATAGCAACATCAGCAAAAAAATATGATCATTTGATGAACCAGACACAAAACAAACTGGAAGTACTGGGCATAGAATAAACTGGATAAACCAGAGAGAGAAGAAACTGGATCAACCAGACAAACAACAAACTGGATGTCCAGACAAACAACAAACTGGATGATCCAGACAAATAACAAACTGGATGATCCAGATAGAGAACAAACTGAATCAGCCATACAAACAACAAACTGGATCAGCCAGACAAACAGCAAACTGGATCAACCAGACAAACAACAAACTGGATGATCCAGACAAACAACAAACTGGATGATCCAGACAAACAACAAACTGGATGAACCAGATAGAGAGCAAACTGGATGATCCAGACAAACAACAAACTGAATCAACCATACAAACAACAAACTGGATGATCCAGATAGAGAACAAACTCAATCAACCAGACAAACAACAAACTGGATGATCCAGATAGAGAACAAACTGAATCAACCATACAAACAACAAACTGGATGATCCAGATAGAGAACAAACTGAATCAACCATACAAACAACAAACTGGATCAAGCAGACAAACAACAAACTGGATCAACCAGACAAACAACAAACTGGATGATCCAGACAAACAACAAACTGGATGATCCAAACAAACAACAAACTGGATGAACCAGATAGAGAGCAAACTGGATGATCCAGACAAACAACAAACTGAATCAACGATACAAACAACAAACTGGATGATCCAGATAGAGAACAAACTGGATCAACCAGACAAACAACAAACTGGATGATCCAGACAAACAACAAACTGGATGATCCAGACAAACAACAAACTGGATGAACCAGATAGAGAGCAAACTGGATGATCCAGACAAACAACAAACTGAATCAACGATACAAACAACAAACTGGATGATCCAGATAGAGAACAAACTGGATCAACCAGACAAACAACAAACTGGATGATCCAGACAAACAACAAACTGGATGATCCAGACAAACAACAAACTGGATGAACCAGATAGAGAACAAACTGGATGATCCAGACAAACAACAAACTGAATCAACCATACAAACAACAAACTGGATGATCCAGATAGAGAACAAACTGGATCAACCAGACAAACAACAAACTGGATCAACCAGACAAACAACAAACTGGATGAATGAGATAGAGAACAAACTGGATCAACCAGACAAACAACAAACTGGATCAACCAGACAAACAACAAACTGGATGATCCAGATAGAGAACAAACTGAATCAACCAGACAAACAACAAACTGGATGATCCAGACAAACAACGAACTGGATCAACCAGACAAACAACAAACTGGATGATCCAGACAAACAACAAACTCGATGATCCAGACAAACAACAAACTGGATGATCCAGACAAACAACAAACTCGATGATCCAGACAAACAACAAACTGGATGATCCAGACAAACAACAAACTCGATGATCCAGACAAACAACAAACTGGATCAACCAGACAAACAACAAACTGTGATGATCCAGACAAACTATAAACTGGATGATCCAGACAAACAACAAACTGGATCAACCAGACAAACAACAAACTGGATGATCTAGACAAACAACAAACTGGATCAACCAGACAAACAACAAACTGGATGATCCAGATAGAGAACAAACTGAATCAACCATACAAACAACAAACTGGATGATCCAGACAAACAACAAACTGGATCAACCAGACAAACAACAAACTGGATGATCCAGACAAACAACTATCTGGATGATCCAGACAAACAACAAACTGGATGAACCAGATAGAGAACAAACTGGATCAACCAGACAAACAACAAACTGGTTGATCCAGACAGACAACAAACTGGATGATCCAGACAAACAACAAACTGGATGAACCAGATAGAGGACAAACTGGATCAACCAGACACACAACAAACTGGATCAACCAGACAGAGAACAAACTGAATCAACCAGACAAACAACAAACTGGATCAACCAGACAGAGAACAAACTGGATCAACCAGACAAACAACAAACTGGATCAACCAGACTGAGAACAAACTGGATCAACCAGACAGAGAACAAACTGGATGAACTGGGCATAGAACAAACTGGATCAACCACACAAAGAACAAACTGGATCAACCAGATAGAACAAAACCTGAAGCTAGTGATGACAACTGTAGATCTGATAGGTTCATATGTATCAATTAGAAATCACTTAATGCAATGAGAACATTATTGGAGCAAGGCAGCAACATCAATCTATCCATAAATTATCTTTCCTAAACTTCCCGTATCTGAGGAGCTTTATTATCAAGTTTCAGACCTTTCACAGGACCCACATTATATCTGTATCACCAGTCATCCATTGACATAACAGATCTATATTTGTGGATTATAGACTTATCTTGTTAAGCTGTCCAGGAATGTCTCAACTAAATAAAATGAAAATACATTTGTACAGACTTTACCTCATGAAAAAATCAGATGTTTTCACACTTACTAAATGAAAACCAGATGTCTTTAACTTTACTAAATGAAAACCAGATGTCTTTAACTTTACTAAATGAAAACCAGATGTCGTTAACTTTACTAAATGAAAACCAGATGTCTTTAACTTTACTAAATGAAAACCAGATGTCTTTAACTTTACTAAATGAAAACCAGATGTCGTTAACTTTACTAAATGAAAACCAGATGTCTTTAACTTTACTAAATGAAAACCAGATGTCTTTAACTTTACTAAATGAAACCAGATGTCTTTAACTTACTAAATTAAAACCAGATGTCGTTAACTTTACTAAATGAAAACCAGATGTCTTTAACTTTACTAAATGAAAACTAGATGTCTTTAGACTTTACTAAATAAAAACCAGATGTCTTTAGACTTTACTAAATGAAAACCAGATGTCTTTAACTTTACTAAATGAAAACTAGATGTCTTTAACTTTACTAAATGAAAACCAGATGTCTTTAGACTTACTAAATGAAAACTAGATGTCTTTAACTTTACAAAATGAAAACCAGATGTCTTTAGACTTACTAAATGAAAACCAGATGTCTTTAACTTTACTAAATGAAAACCAGATGTCTTTAACTTTACTAAATGAAAACTAGATGTCTTTAGACTTTACTAAATGAAAACCAGATGTCTTTAGACTTACTTAATGAAAACCAGATGTCTTTAGACTTTACAAAATGAAAACCAGATGTCTTTAGACTTACTAAATGAAAACCAGATGTTTTTAGACTTACTAAATGAAAACCAGATGTCTTTAGACTTACTAAATGAAAACCAGATGTCTTTAGACTTACTAAATGAAATCCAGATGTCTTTAGACTTTACAAAATGAAAACCAGATGTCTTTAACTTTACTAAATGAAAACTAGATGTCTTTAGACTTTACTATATAAAAACCAGATGTCTTTAGACTTTACAAAATGAAAACCAGATGTCTTTAACTTTACTAAATTAAAACCAGATGTCTTTAGACTTTACTAAATTAAAACCAGATGACTTTAGACTTTACTAAATGAAAACCAGATGTCTTTAACTTTACTAAATGAAAACCAGATGTCTTTAGACTTTACAAAATGAAAACCAGATGTCTTTAGACTTTACTAAATGAAAGCCAGATGTCTTTAACTTTACTAAATGAAAACCAGATGCTTTACTACATTATGTTGACATTTACTACATTATGTTGACATTTATTACATTGTGCAGACATTCACTACAATATGTTGGCATTTACTACATTATGTTGACATTTACTATATTATGTTGACATTTACTACATTATGTTGACATTTACTATATTATGTTGACATTTACTACATTATGTTGACACCCCCTAATGAGCCCCCTTCCCGCCAAGTGGCGTATAGGGAATATGGTGTTAGTCACCATAATTTTTATAGACCTTCAGCACATGATTTTTAAGGTAATGTGGTCGCTATTACACTAGTGCCGCTTTACTTTCCGAAAAAATTAATCCGGCACCCCTTTAAGGCTGGGTGAACCTGGAAGCCGTTGATTAGGATCGAACTTAACCTCTTGTCCACTTCATTAACTACTGAGCTATCACGGCTCCCACATTATGTTGACATTTACTACATTATGTTGACATTTACTACATTATAATGATATTTACTACATTATGGCAACATTTACTACATTATGTTCTCATTTACTACATTATGTTGAAGTTATTGTAACATTAGCACTCAAGCTTGAGTAAAAGATGAAACAAAACTCTACCTTTCACATCGGCGTCCAGTGTGACCAATTGGACATGAGCTACAGGTGACCTGACCATCAGGGCTGAGAACACATTCAGGACTGAACCTGCGAGGAATAACATGATAGAATGATTACCAGTGTGGACAAGGAGGTATATCATGATAGATTGATTACCAGTGTTGACAAGGAGGAATATCATTATAGAATGATTACCAGTGTGGACAAGGAGGTATATCATGATAGAATGATTACCAGTGTGGACAAGTAGGTATATCATGATAGAATAAGTACCAGTGTGGACAAGTAGGTATATCATGATTATAATATGATTACCAGTGTGGACAAGGAGGTATATCATGATAGAATGATTACCAGTGTGAGCAAGGAGGGATATCATGATAGAATGATTACCAGTGTTGCCAAGGAGGTATATCATGATAGAATGATTACCAGTGTGGACAAGTAGGTATTGTTATTGTTATTGGTTATGGAAGGCCTCGGCATCACAGCAAACGAATTAAAATCCATAATTGCTCAACCGCCCGTGCCAGTGGAATCATCCGAATTACCAACTCATCTCCCAAACAAAGAAAGGTAACTGTAGTCCCCATCGTAGCAGTCTCAGCACACGCCAAAAGACATAAGGCGAAACCGCGCAGAAACCGCGCATCATGATAGAATGATTACCAGTGTGAGCAAGGAGGTATATCATGATAGAATGATTACCAGTGTTGACAAAGAGGTATATCATGATAGAATGATTACCAGTGTGGACAAGGAGGTATATCATGATAGAATAATTACCAGTGTGGACATGTAGGTATATCATGATTATAATATGATTACCAGTGTGGACAAGGAAGTATATCATGATAGAATAATTACCAGTGTGGACAAGGAGTATATCATGATAGAATGATTACCCATGTTGACAAGGAGGTATATCATGATAGAATGATTACCAGTGTGGACAAGTAGGTATATCATGATAGAATGATTACCAGTGTGAGCAAGGAGGGATATCATGATAGAATGATTACCCATGTTGACAAGGAGTATACCATGATAGAATGATTACCCATGTTGACAAGGAGGTATATCATGATAGAATGATTACCAGTGTGAGCAAGGAAGGCTATCATGATAGAATGATTACCAGTGTGGACAAGGAGGTATATCATGATAGAATGATTACCAGTGTGGACAAGTAGGTATATCATGATAGAATGATTACCAGTGTGAGCAAGGAGGGATACCATGATAGAATGATTACCCATGTTGACAAGGAGTATATCATGATAGAATGATTACCCATGTTGACAAGGAGGTATATCATGATAGAATGATTACCAGTGTGAGCAAGGAGGGATATCATGATAGAATGATTACCAGTGTGGACAAGGAGGTATATCATGATAGAATGATTACCAGTGTGGACAAGTAGGTATATCATGATTATAACATGATTACCAGTGTGGACAAATAGGTATATCATGATAGAATGATTACCAGTGTGAGCAAGTAGGTATATCATGATTATAATATGATTACCAGTGTGGACAAGGAGGAATATCATGATAGAATGATTACCAGTGTGGACAAGGAGGTATATCATGATAGAATGATTACCAGTGTGAACAAGGAGGTATATCATGATAAATATTAATTTTGTTCAAATCTGGCAGACATTCCACAAATCTGATCTATCTGGATATTAAATGTAGATCACATGTTCTAGGTTAGTCTCTAATTGTAGACTGTATGTTTACATTGTTACTAGGCTAGTCTCTATTTGTAGACTATATGTTCACATTATTACTACGCAAGTCTCTATTTGTAGATTGCATGTTCATATTGTTACCAGGCAAGTCTCTATTTGTAGACTATATGTTCATGTTTTTACTACGCAAGTCTCTATTTGTAGACTATATGTTCATGTTGTTACTACGCAAGTCACTATTTGTAGACTATATGTTCATGTTGTTACTACGCAAATCTCTATTTGTAGACTATATGTTCACATTGTTACCATTCAAGTCTCTATTTGTAGACTATATGTTCATGTTGTTACTATGCAAGTCTCTATTTGTAGACTATATGTTCATGTTGTTACTACGCAAATCTCTATTTGTAGACTATATGTTCACATTGTTACCATTCAAGTCTCTATTTGTAGACTACATGTTCACATTGTTACCATTCAAGTCTCTATTTGTAGACTATATGTTCACATTGTTACCATTCAAGTCTCTATTTGTAGACTATATGTTCACATTGTTACCATTCAAGTCTCTATTTGTAGACTATATGTTCACATTGTTACCATTCAAGTCTCTATTTGTAGACTACATGTTCACATTGTTACTACGCAAGTCTCTATTTGTAGACTATATGTTCACATTGTTACTACGCAAGTCTCTATTTGTAGACTATATGTTCACATTGTTACTACGCAAGTCTCTATTTGTAGACTACATGTTCTTAATGTTACTAAGAAAGTCTCTACTGCTTTGAGGTTTTCACATTTTTGTCCAATCAGGTAATCTATATGGACAATCATGTGAACACATCAACAAAAGTTATATTAACAGGAAATAACCACAGGATGGAGCTAGATAGGTTATATGCTCAGAAGCTATCAAGAAATAACCACAAAATGGAACTAGATAGGTTATATGCTCAGAAGTTATCAAGAAATGACCACAAGATGGAACTACATGGGTTATATGCTCAGAAGTTATCAAGAAATAACCACAAAAATGGAACTAGATAGGTTATATGCTCAGAAGTTATCAAGAAATAACCACAAAATGGAACTAAATGGGTTATATGCTCAGAAGTTATCAAGAAATAACCACAAAATGGAACTAGATAGGTTATATGCTCAGAAGTTATCAAGAAATAACCACAAGATGGAACTAGATGGGTTATATGCTCAGAAGTTATCAAGAAATGACCACAAGATGGAACTAGATGGGTTATATGCTCAGAAGTTATCAAGAAATAACCACAAAATGGAACTAGATAGGTTATATGCTCAGAAGTTATCAAGAAATAACCACAAAATGGAACTAGATAGGTTATATGCTCAGAAGTTATCAAGAAATAACCACAAGATGGAACTAGATGGGTTATATGCTCAGTAGTTATCAAGAAATGACCACAGGATGGAGCTAGATAGGTTATATGCTTAGAAGTTATCAAGAAATGACCACAAGATGGAACTACATGGGTTATATGCTCAGAAGTTATCAAGAAATAACGACAAAATGGAAGAAGATAGGTTAAATGCTCAGAAGTTATAAATAAATAACCACAAGATGGAACTAGATGGGTTATATGCTCAGAAGTTATCAAGAAATAACCACAAAATGGAACTAGATAGGTTATATGCTCAGAAGTTATCAGAAATGACCACAGGATGGAGCTAGATAGGTTATATGCTCAGAAGTTATCAAGAAATGACCACAAGATGGAACTAGATGGGTTATATGCTCAGAAGTTATCAAGAAATAACCACAAAATGGAACTAGATAGGTTATATGCTCAGAAGTTATCAAGAAATAACCACAAAATGGAACTAGATAGGTTATATGCTCAGAAGTTATCAAGAAATAACCACAAAATGGAACTAAATGGGTTATATGCTCAGAAGTTATCAAGAAATAACCACAAAATGGAACTAGATAGGTTATATGCTCAGAAGTTATCAAGAAATAACCACAAGATGGAACTAGATGGGTTATATGCTCAGAAGTTATCAAGAAATTACCACAGGATTGAGCTAGAGAGGTTATATGCTCAGAAGTTATCAGGAAACAATCAGAAGTACTGGATCCTGAAGGAACAGAACAAAGAGGCAGACCCAAGTCAACCCGGTGTAGGACAGCCACAAAAAAAGATGAATAATGTTAGCTAGACATGAACATCTTGCAAAGAGTAGCAATGGTCTGCATGAAGTGTAGGAATTTGTTTTTGTCCTACAAAACATCACAAAATGTACCAGTTACTCTCTGCTTTCTTCGAATACTGTCAAGGAAAGAAAAATGATAAAAGTAATCTTTCCGCAGACATGAGGACTTTAGGGCACCCCTGTATTTAGGTCAAGGTCATACTTACTGGTTAGGAGACTCTGTCAATGGGCATGGGCATTTCTGGCAATCGCTGAAAGAACCACGGGTGGCATCACCATAGTAACCACGTGAGCACTGTTCACAGTGATCTCCCTGTGTATTGTGACGACAGTTCTGGCAAGAAAGTGTTAAAAAATTATTTCTGTTACAACGAAAATAGGTAACGACAGTTGACGATGTCAATTTAAGTGACTGTAGGAAATGTCAGCAGTAACAAAGAAATATGGAAGAAATATGGTGATGTCAATTTAAGTAACATCGAGAAACATCAGCAATAACAAAGAAATATACAAGAAACATGGTGATGTCAATATAAGTAACATCGAGAAACATCAGCAGTAACAAAGAAATATACAAGAAACATGGTGATGTCAATTTAAGTAACATCGAGAAACATCAGCACTAACAAAGAAATATACAAGAAACATGGTGATGTCAATATAAGTAATATCAAGAAACATCAGCACTAACAAAGAAATATACAAGAAACATGGTGATGTCAATATAAGTAACATCGAGAAACATCAGCACTAACAAAGAAATATGCAAGAAACATGGTGATGTCAATATAAGTAACATCGAGAAACATCAGCACTAACAAATAAATATGCAAGAAATAAGAATCTCATTTTAAGGAATACAATAAAATGGTTTTGCTGCAGCTTTACAGTTATTAAATAAAAGACAAGAAAAAATGGTCCAATTGTGACCTAAATCTGCCCTTCTGCTGGGATACAGCAACACAGCCACATAAATGACAAACATACACACACAAAAATTGCTGAGAGAATAGTGATTGATGATGCAAAAAAAAAAAAATAAATGATGAAGCTCTGAGGAGATCACTTTGCAAGTGAAAAATTAATACAATGACATCCTCCTCAACATATGATAATCAGCTATAAAATGTTTAGAAGACAAGTTCAGTGTGAGAATTTGGAAATAGATGACAAGATAGAAAATATGTGAGATCAAACACAATGAGAATTTAATGAAGGTGGAAACTTCAGCAAAAAAATACTGATTATCAAAATTGTGATGAAACAATGGCACCTTTAGACTGTAATGACAGCAATGTTGTGATGTTGATAAGTTGATGAAACAATGGCACCTTTAGACTGTATTTATAGTAATGTTGTGATGTTGATAAGTTGATGAAACAATGGCATCTTTAGACTGTAATTACAGAAATGTTGTGATGTTGATCAGTTGATGAAACAATGACATCTTTAGACTGTAATTACAGAAATGTTGTGATGTTGATAAGTTGATGAAACAATGGCATCTTTAGACTGTAATTACAGCAATGTTGTGATGTTGATCAGTTGATGTAACAATGGCATCTTTAGACTGTAATTACAGCAATGTTGTGATGTTGATAAGTTGATGAAACAATGGCACCTTTAGACTGTATTTATAGTAATGTTGTGATGTTGATAAGTTGATGTAACAATGGCATCTTTAGACTGTAATTACAGAAATGTTGTGATGTTGATCAGTTGATGAAACAATGGCATCTTTAGACTGTAATTACAGAAATGTTGTGATGTTGATAAGTTGATGAAACAATGGCATCTTTAGACTGTAATTACAGCAATGTTGTGATGTTGATCAGTTGATGTAACAATGGCATCTTTAGACTGTAATTACAGAAACGTTGTGATGTTGATCAGTTGATGTAACAATGGCATCTTTAGACTGTAATTACAGAAACGTTGTGATGTTGATAAGTTGATGTAACAATGGCATCTTTAGACTGTATTTATAGTAATGTTGTGATGTTGATAAGTTGATGTAACAATGGCATCTTTAGACTGTATTTATAATTTATAATAAAGTTGTGATGTTGATAAGTTGATGTAACAATGGCATCTTTAGACTGTATTTATAGTAAAGTTGTGATGTTGATAAGTTGATGTAACAATGGCATCTTTAGACTGTATTTATAGTAAAGTTGTGATGTTAAGGAGAAAGATAACCATGGAGGAACATGCTTACCCGGCAGACTCCAGTCTCTGGGTCACACTCACTTGAATGTCCGTTACACTCACATGGCACACAGAGGCGCAGGTAGAAGCCTTGGTTTGACCTTGTGTAACCTGTGTCACAGTCCTGGAACACAAGTAGGTCAACGCTACCTGATCTTGTATGATTACACACACAATGTGCATGCACACAGACACGAACACACTCATACATACATGCACACGTACATATAAATAAAATGTTGAATTTCATGATTAGCACTTTTTTTTCATCTTTTTTACCAGATTGTTGAATTTCATGATTAACACTTATAATTATATTTTGTAACCATATTGCTCATCATCATTGAGTGCCGTCTCTGCATCGAAGGTTGGCTGCCATGGAGCGCCATTCCACTCTGTCTCTTGCTTTGATGGTGCAGATTGCCATAGGCTGACTTGTCCATCTTTTGATGTTACTCGTCCATGTTAGTCTTGGTCTGCCTCTTTTATTTTGTATTTTCCCTTCTAATATTGCTTTTATTAGACTGTTGTGTCTTTTAACATGACCAAAAAAATTTCATTTGTCTTGCTCTAATTGTGTTTAGTAGTTTTTTCTTCATTTTTATTTGTTTTAAAACTGCCTCGTTTGTTTTCTTTTCTTTCCATCCAATTCTACCTATTCTTCTATAAATCCACATTTCAAAGGCTTCAATTTTCTGTTCTGTTTTCTTGTCTAATGTCCATGTTTCTGCACCATACAGGAATATTAAGAAGATGTAACATTTTGCTATTCTTAGTTTTAGCCCTGGTGTTATTTGTTTTGATGTTAGTATATTTTTCATGGCATTGAACCATATTGCTGAATTTCAAAATTAGCACTTTTATTTAATCTTTTTTGTGTGTACACATTGTATCAACAGATTTGATTGGTTTGAAGTATCTGCTAATATAATTATGGTTATGGACCATCTACTAAATATATGCCAAAGAGTGAATGAAAATAATCAAACTATCAACAATACAAACACATGGCAAGCCAGTTTGAGATATGAATGGACAATGACAGAATGATGGACATGTCTTGAGAAGAGAGAATTCTAGAAAAGCCTGGCAATGCTTGAACAGTTTCACACAGAAAAGGTAAAAGAAAAATCAGTTGGACAAAAGTTTATCACATTTGGTCTTTTAAGTCAGTAGAATATAATAAAAGAGCCATAATGTATGAGATTGTGACATGATTTTACCTCACAAGATAGACCCTTGTGTCCTCTGGGACAGGCACACTGCTCTACTGAATAGGCCCTTTCCTGTCCTGTCTCTCGGCTTTCAGCAATATCCATTGTAACACCACTTAGCCTATACAATACAAAACACAACTGGACTTATTTCAAGCAAAACAGATTTAGTATTATAATCACTACTTTAAGTAAAACAGATTTAATATTAGAATCACAACTTCAAGTAAAATATTAACACAAGACAAACCAGGAAAATCATGTCAACTGCACAAGTACTGCATTAAATATAATACTTTCATATGTTCAAACTGCACAAGTACTGCATTAAATATAATACTTTCATATGTTCAAACTGCACAAGTACTGCATTAAATATAATACTTTCATATGTTCAAACTGCACAAGTACTGCATTAAATATAATACTTTCTTATGTTCAAACTGCACAAGTACTGCATTAAATATAATACTTTCATATGTTCAAACGCCACCAAAAAAAAAAAAAAACTCTACACCATATAAAATATTAGATTTCAATTTTGCAAACACTTGATTTTGTATCCTTCCCACGCCATTAGATGTCGCATAGGGCTTGTTATGTTTTTAACCACCCATCTCTATTCTAGACGTGATGTTCGATCTTATCTGAGTCTATGCCTGCTAACTTTGCTTCTTTATAAGTGTTCTCTTTAGTGTCTTGTTAGGTCTTCCTCTTTTTCTGTATCCTGATGTTTCCCATATAAGAGCCTGTTTAGAAATTTTCTTGTTGTCCTTTTTCAACACATGTCCAACGTGTGCCCATCTTCTTTCCTTAATTGTAGACAAGATCTTTGGTTGCATGGTCATTTCTCTTATTTGAGCAGGTTTTTTGGCATGACTCATTTTAACACCACAAAATTCTATGATTCTACAACCATGTTGGTCTCCCCGCTTAGGATTGCCTGGAAGCAAGTCTCAGACTAAAGCTGTCAGCCTCACGCCTAAAGGTCCACGCAAGTTGGAAAATAAACAAAGCAAACACTACACAATTAAAAAAATATTACATTTCAATTCTACAAACATCACATCATATAAATTTTCTTCTTCTTTCCTTCTTTATTTGCCTTTCAGTGTTGAAGGAAGATATAATGTGCAGTCTTTTGCTCTTCTGTTGGTCTCTGCTGCTATTAAGTTTCATCTCGTTTCTAATATTCCATCAATTCATCTTTTGCTCTTCTGTTGGTCTCTGCTGCTGTTAAGTTTCATCTTGTTTCTAATATTCCATCAATCTATCTTTCAATCTTCTGTTGGTCTCTGCTGCTGTTAAGTTTCATCTTGTTTCTAATATTCCATCAATCCATCTTTTGCTCTTCTGTTGGTCTCTGCTGCTGTTAAGTTTCATCTTGTTTCTAATATTCCATCAATCCATCTTTCGATCTTCTGTTGGCCTCTCCTGCTGTTATTTTTCCTAGTGTTTCTAATATTCCATCAATCCATCTTTTGCTCTTCTGTTGGCCTCTCCTGCTGTTATGCTTCCTAGTGTTTCTAATATTCCATCAATCCATCTTTTGCTCTTCTGTTGGCCTCTCCTGCTGTTATGTTTCCTTGAGTTTCTAATATTCCATCAATCCATCTTTTGCTCTTCTGTTGGCCTCTCCTGCTGTTATGTTTCCTTGTGTTTCTAATATTCCATCAATCCATCTTTTGCTCTTCTGTTGGCCTCTCCTGCTGTTATGTTTCCTAGTGTTTCTAATATTCCATCAATCCATATTTTGCTCTTCTGTTGGTCTCTGCTGCTGTTAAGTTTCATCTTGTTTCTAATATTCCATCAATTCATCTTTTGCTCTTCTGTTGGCCTCTCCTGCTGTTATGTTTCCTTGTGTTTCTAATATTCCATCAATCCATCTTTTGCTCTTCTGTTGGCCTCTCCTGCTGTTATGTTTCCTAGTGTTTCTAATATTCCATCAATCCATCTTTTGCTCTTCTGTTGGTCTCTGCTGCTGTTAAGTTTCATCTTGTTTCTAATATTCCATCATGATGGCTCAAAAAGTCAGCCAATTAATTTTTTTTTTTTAAAGCTTCAAATAAAGATAATATCTAAGTGTTTATATCAAAAAAGAGAGCAGTTATTTCGATGACGAATCAAAATGAGTCTCTTGTTGGACACTTGGTAAAAAAAACATGGTAAATTTCAGACTAACACAAAACAGTTGTATTCCCGATCTAAATCTTTGAGAGGCTGAATCAAGCGGGATTTTCAAACAAATTAAATTGTTAGGGAAACTTACGCAGACTCCTCTGTATCTCTGGTGTGAGTTGCTCTAATGAGTATGTACTTCAAATCAGCCAAAGCCATCAGCAAGTGTTCCCTGGTAGCAGGCTCCCCATCTATTCTAACCCACTGAGTCTAAAATTGAAACAAATGAATGCAACAAGTATAGAAGGCCAGAGTTTGACTCCAATATTAAAGTGTTATCTTCAAAGTTTTAAGATGTAAAGTTGTTTATATAAACAATTAAATTTGTTATAATAATGAATCACCATTACCATACTAAAATAAACAAACTAAATTGCCTACAATTATACTACAATTTACCATATTCTTTGAATAAATTACAATAATTACCATTTACATTTGTGATATATTCAAAATGTTTAAATGAATAAAATGTTTTGTAAACACATAAAACTTTAAATATTTAACAAAGAGACGGACATGCTCTAAAATAATAAATATTTAACAATGACACACACAGGGGAGTTCTGAAATAATAAATATTTAACAATGACACACACAGAGGAGTTCTGAAATAATAAATATTTAACAATGACACACACAGGGGAGTTCTGAAATAATAAATATTTAACAATGACACACACAGGGAAGTTCTGAAATAATAAATATTTAACAATGACACACACAGGGGAGATCTGAAATAATAAATATTTAACAATGACACACACAGGGGAGTTCTGAAATAATAAATATTTAACAATGACACACACAGGGGAGTTCTGAAATAATAAATATTTAACAATGACACACACAGGGGAGTTCTGAAATAATAAATATTTAACAATGACACACACAGGGGAGATCCAAAATAATAAATATTTAACAATGACACACACAGGGGAGATCTGAAATAATAAATATTTAACAATGACACACACAGGGGAGATCTGAAATAATAAATATTTAACAATGACACAGACAGGGGAGTTCTGGAATATATATTTAGCTCTTTCTGGACCACATCGGTTAACTAGAGAAGCCCTACTGGCCCATTAAACCTACTGTGCAGTCTGCAGATTTGAAGTGATGATAATATTTCAGCTAAACAAACAATAAATGTGTAAATAATAGTGCATTTATGATTAAACACACAAACTAAATATTTGTGTTTATCTAGAAGGCATTGACAGTGAATTTTAAATGCCCGGACAAAATATGGAAATCAAAAATACTAAACAAGAAAACTAAACTTAGAATATCCAACTCAAATGTGTTATAACACTTACTATGCATGCAAAAGCTGGAAAACAACAAAAGAGATTGAGAGAAAACTAAACGCTTTTGAAGACAAATGTTTAAGAAGAATACTCTGTGTACAATGGAATGAATTCAAGACTAATATAGAGATAAGAGAAATGGCCATGCAACCAACGGTCTCTTCTACAATGGAATGAATTCAAGACTAATATAGAGATAAGAGAAATGGTCATACAACCAACGGTCTCATCTACAATGGAATGAATTCAAGACTAATATAGAGATAAGAGAAATGGCCATGCAACCAACGGTCTCTTCTACAATGGAATGAATTCAGACTAATATAGAGATAAGAGAAATGGTCATACAACCAACGGTCTCTTCTACAATGGAATAAATTCAAGACTAATATTGAGATAAGAGAAATGGCCATGCAACCAACGATCTCATCTACAATTAGGAAGAGAAGATGGACATATGTCAGACATGTGCTGAGAAGAGACAAGAGAATTCCAAAACAGGTGCTTCTATGGAAAACATCAGGATATAGAAAAACAGGAAGACCTAGAGAGATATTTAAAAGAACAATTATAGAAGAAGCAAAGTTGGCAGGCATAAACTCATTAGATAACAATGAACATCTTGCCAAGATGGGTGACAGTAAACACTATAAGCTCTATGTGATGTCTAGTGCTGCTGGGAGGGTCCAGATAAAAAATTGACAAAACCGTACACACTTTTGATTTGTATGGATATCAATTCATTTTTTAAAAAATGTTTAAAAAAAAATAAACATAAAAATATGGGGGCCTTGGTAGCCTAGTTGGGAAAACCACCCAACTGGACTACCGACGTTCGGACAAACCGTGTTCAATTCCAGCTTGGAGCAGTGTGCATTGTACTTGTGGTTGGAAACAAAAAATACCCTTACGGTCGACCCAGTCGTTGACAGAAATGGGTACCCGAGTATTACCCTGGGAAGGTGAGGAACGTCGCCTCGCATCTGAGTTTCGATGCTTGAGGCGACACTATACAGAAATCTCTGAACATTTCTGGATAGGCGACCGAGCACATATGAGTGGAAACTCGCGTGCTAAGATGCCGGTTCAAGTCTCGTACCTTACCTGTACTTTACCTTTAAAGATATGTATTTTGAAGAACTATGGATATGTGTGACCAAATTGACCAGAAGAACTCAACATAACACTTTCAGCACAGACACATTTACATCAGATACAACATTACATGTTGAAAATGATCCGTCTTTGAGCTTCTATTATTGTTTTACAAAATGACTTTTCTGTTGAGTAGTCAAATGTCTGAAATTTATGGTTGTTTTCATTTTCTGCAAATTATTTTCTTTTCAATGATATATGACATGTAGCACATTTATCTATATTATAGTGTGATGTTATGATGACATATGACATGTATCACATTTATCTATATTTTAGTGTGATGTTATGACGACATATGACATGTAGCACATTTATCTATATTGTAGTGTGATGTTGTGATGACATATGACATGTAGCACATGTATCTATATTGTAGTGTGATGTTATGATGACATATGACATGTAGCACATTTATCTATATTGTAGTGTGATGTTATGATGACATATGACATGTAGCACATTTATCTATATTGTAGTGTGATGTTGTGATGACATATGACATGTAGCACATGTATCTATATTGTAGTGTGATGTTATGATGACATATGACATGTAGCACATTTATCTATATTGTAGTGTGATGTTATGATGACATATGACATGTAGCACATTTATCTCTATTGTAGTGTATATGTTATAATATGTCATACGTAGCACATTTATCTATATTGTAGTGTGATGTTATAATATGTCATACGTAGCACATTTATCTATATTGTAGTGTAATGTTATAATATGAGATATGTAGCACATTTATCTATATTGTAGTGTGATGTTATAATATGTTATATGTAGCACATTTATCTATATTGTACTGTGACGTTATAATATGTCATATGTAGCACATTATCTATATTGTAGTGTGACGTTATAATATGTTATATGTAGCACATTTATCTTTATTGTAGTGTGATGTTATAATATGTTATATGTAGCACATTTATCTACATTGTAGTGTGATGTTATAATGAAATATGACATGTAGCACATTTAACAAATGAAAATGAAAATCAAATTTAAGAGAAACAAACAAAAGACTAATTCAGCAATACTAATAGATATAACAGCTTTAAATCAGAAAGATTTAAAAGAAACGTATGCAGTACAAGTAAAGAACACATATCAGAAGCTGCTAGAAGAAGGGATTGAGCAGTACAGAAGAGAAAATCCTGAAGAAAAAGTCACAACCAAATTGAAATGCATAAAAAACAGCATACAAGGATCTTGTGACACCTTACCCAAAAAGGAAAATAACAACAACAAAAAATGGATAACTGACAACATTTTTAAAAAATGGAAGAAAGAAGGCAAGTGAAGAACCTGCCAGATACAAGGAAATTGATAATGGAATATGTAAAATGTGCAAAAAGGCATAAGAAAACTGGCTCAACCAAAGATGTCTAGAAGTCGAAACTATAGAAAGTAAACAAAACTTTAAGAGGGATGCATACAGAAATAAAGAGAATGACTGATAAAGACAAAAAAGCTGCAGGAAATGGTTGTATTGCAAACAAAGAAGGAAGAATGCTAACAGGCAACAAAGATATAATCGATAGATGACAGGAATATATAACAGAATTATTCCACGATGAAAGGGACAAAAAAAACATTTATAAAATTTATGTCCAAATATAAAATCCTGAAATCTGAAGTAGAAAAAGCTATAAAAACAATGAAAGTGGGAAAAGCAGCAGGACCTGACAATATACAGATAGAAATGATACATGCACTAGAAGATTTTGGCATTGAAGTGATCACAGACATATGCAATGACATATACCATACATGATACATACCAAATGAACTAAAAACATCAACTTTCATTGCATTACCTAAAAAGAATGGTGCAGTTGAATGCAGTGATTTTAGAACAATAAGCCTAATGAACCAGGTAACAACATTTTTACTAAATGTTATACAGGGAAGGATTCAGAATAAAATCAATACTGAAATAGATGAGCAGCAATTTGGATTCAGGAAAAACAGTGGGACAAAAGAAGCCATATTCAGCATTGATTGAGGACATTGATTGAAAAGTACATAGAAGTAAACAAACCAATATATGCCTACTTCATAGACTACACCAAAGCTTTTGATAGAATTCACCACAACCAACTTATAGAATGCCTAAAAGAGATACATCTAGATAACATGGACATATGACTAATATGTAATCTATACTGGGAGCAAACAGCAATAATATAATATAACAAAGAGAACTCTACACCCATTGATATAGAAAGAGGAGTAAGACAGTGATGCATCCTATCACCAAGCTTGTTCAATCTATACACTGAGCAAATCTTTAAAAACATCAATGAGATGCCAGGCCTAAACATTAATGGGAAGATAATCATAACCTAAGATATGCTGATGATACTGTACTACTAGCAGAAAATCCTAAAGACCTAGGACAATTACTTAATGAAATAAACATGACAAGTAAAAAATATGGATTAGATATGAATATCAAAATGACTAAAACTATGATCATAAACAAAGAAAATTCTCAAGGTCTCGAAATAAATATCAAAGTTGAAGGAATACATCTAGAGACAGTTCAGAACTACAACTACTTGTGACATACTATAACCAGTGATGGAAAATGTATAACTGAAATAAACAAAAGAATAGGTATGGCAAAAAGTAATTTTAATGCCATGAAGAACATACAAACATCAAACAAATAACACCAGTGCTAAAACTAATAATAACAAAATGTTACGTCATCTCAATATTCCTGTATAGTGCATAAACATGGACATTAGACAACAAAACAGAACAGAAAATTGAAGCCTTTGAAATGTGGATTTATAGATGAATAGGTAGAATTGGATGGAAAGAAAAGAAAACAAACAATGAAGTTTAAAACAACTAAAAATGAAAAGAGAACTACTAAACACAATTAAAATATGACAGATGAAATTTTTGGGGTATGTTAAAAGAAGCAACAGCTTAATAAAATTAATATTGGAAGGGAAAATACAAGGTGGCAGAGGCAGACCAAGACTAACATGGACGACTAACATCAAAAGATGGACAAGTCAACCTATGACAATCTGCACCCATCAAAGCAAGAGACAGAAAAGAATGGGGCTCCATGGTAAACAACCTTCAATGCAGAGATAGCACTCAATGATGATGATGATGATGATGATGATGATGATGATATATGACATGTAGCACATTTATCTATATTGTAGTGTGACGTTATAATGATATATGACATGTAGCACATTTATCTATATTGTAGTCGTTCGTTATAATGATATATGACATGTAGCACATTTATCTATATTGTAGTGTGACGTTATAATGATATATGACATGTAGCACATTTATCTATATTGTAGTGTGATGTTATAATGATATATGACATGTAGCACATTTATCTATATTGTAGTGTGACGTTATAATGATATATGACATGTAGCACATTTATCTATATTGTAGTGTGACGTTATAATGATAAATGAATGACCAGAAACAGCTTGAGAGATAAGATCAGAAATGAAGAACTGAGAAAAAAGTTAGGAATAGCCCCCGCCACAGAATACATAAGGAAAAAATAGATAAAATGGTTTGGCCACGTGACAAGGCAGAAAGATCAAAACACAACACAACGAGCCTTCAGCAAACGTTGTGTCAACCCAATGGTCGACCACGAAAAAGATGGATGAAATATTAGAAAGGATGGATGGAATATTAGAAGCACTAGAAAACATAACAGCAGCAGAGGTGAAGAGAAGAGCAAATGACTGCAAATTATATCTGCCCTCAACGCTGAAAGGCAAATGAGGTAAGAAAGAAGAAGAAGAAGATGATGATAAAATTAATTTGTTAAAAAACTCCTGAAAGAGTTGTCAATGATACACAGAGGGGCCCTGAAATAATAAATATTTGACAATGATACAAACAGAGGGGCCCTGAAATAATAAATATTTGCCAATGATACACACAAAGGGAACCTGAAATAATAAATATTTGACAATGATACACACAGAGGGGCCCTGGAATAATAAATATTTGACAATGATACAAACAGAGGAGCCCTGAAATAATAAATATTTGACAGTGATGCAAATGGAGGAGCCCTGAAATAAATATTTGACAATGACACACACAGAGGAGCCCTGCAATAATAAATATTTGACAATGATACACACAGAGGAGCCCTGCAATAATAAATATTTGACAATGATACACACAGAGGGGCTCTGGAATAATGAATATTTGATAATGATACACACAGAGGGTCCCTGGAATAATGAATATTTTACAATGATACACACAGAGGGTCCCTGGAATAATGAATATTTTACAATGATACACACAGAGGGGCCCTGGAATAATGAATATTTGATAATGATACACACAGAGGGGCCCTGGAATAATGAATATTTGACAATGATACACATACAGCTCTGAAATTGTAGATGTTTGACAAGCAATAACTGAAAGCAGATTTTCTTCTTTTGTAAAAAATGGAAATTGTTCTTCCACAAACAGAAATTGTTCTTCCACAAACAGAAATTGTTCTTCCACAAACAGAAATTGTTCTTCTACAAACAGAAATTGTTCTTCCACAAACAGAAATTGTTCTTCCACAAACAGAAATTGTTCTTCCACAAACAGAAATTGTTCTTCTACAAACAGAAATTGTTCTTCCACAAACAGAAATTGTTCTTCCACAAACAGAAATTGTTCTTCCACAAACAGAAATTGTTCTTCCACAAACAGAAATGTTCTTCCACAAACAGAAATTGTTCTTCCACAAACAGAAATTGTTCTTCCACAAACAGAAATTATTTCTAAAAGTAAATGTTGTTCTGCCCGAAAAATATATTTAACAAAACAAAATAGAAGTTTTTCTTCTAAAGGCAGATGTAATTCTTAAAAAACTAAATGCTCTCAAAGTCGAGATGTATTCTTCCAAAAACAGATATTCTAAAATAAATGTTTTCCTTCTTAAAGTGGATGTTCTACTATTAAGCTTCCACATTTAGGTTTTCTAGACACTTGGGACTGATTAGCTATTGTCTAACTACACTTTGTGTCCCTTTCTAAACCCTTTTAGTGACATCTCCAGAGCTCCTCCCCCTTCTCAGAACTTTCAAACTTTTCTTGGTGACACCCCTCTACCCACTTTCAGAATCCCCATTCATATCATCACATCAGTTGTCAGGTGAGGGTGTGTGTGTTGTGATTAAAAGGCTTCCTTCCACACCTTAAGTGTGTGGGAAATATATGTTCAGTCAGTGTTCGTAATTACATTTTCCTATAAACAATAGCAAATTTTAAGGGGGATTTCACTTTCATACAACGGCTGACATATTTTTTTCCCCAAAAAATTTATGATTCCTCTTTTTAGAGACTTTCCTGAGGTATGTCAGCCCAGAAACAAATTAGCCACTTATGTCTGGGAATCGAGAAAAGAACCATCGGATCAGCGGTGAGTGGTAGTTCTGACTTATTTGTTTACAAGTGATATTGTAAAGTGGAGATCTGTACATATTCTGTGATCATGGTTTTAACAGGCAGTCCTCAAGTTAATAACATAGCACAATATACATACATTTGATAGTTTCTGAATAAGGAATGAAACAGAAGAAAATTAAACAGGAGCCACGCATACATAACAAATGCATAAACAATTATTAATATAATAAAATGAAAGGCGTGCCTCCCAGCACCAGAGCTGGAAGTTGTCAGTGACCCACAGCTGATGGCTTGCGCCAGGATCAGTGAACCAGAAACCATCCAGACCCTGCTCCACCTCTCAACGGTGCCTCTAGTAACAGACTAACATGTCATTCTGGCCAAGCGAGTAGGGAGAGGAAGACAACCGGTACTAAAAAATGTCGTGCTGAAGTCGGATGTGTTGGGCCGAAGGGCGCAAATATCACAGTTATACTGCAAACCACAAGACAACACAGACACGTCCACTTAACATTCTTTTAAGGGGGGATAATGAAGAGGCATTCTACAGTCTACGAATACTCTAGAATATTTTAGTCATCGGGCGAATGCAAGCAAGCATATAATAAAATCATAGAATCTTTATCACATCAAACAGAAACAAATATAAACAAAGCTACACACAAATGTTCACATATAAACAAAGCTACACACAAATGTTCACATATAAACTGAGCTACATACAAATGCCAAATAATAAACAGACTAGTTATGTAAAAAAACTTACAGCACTCCCTTGGTTTGGCATTGTGAAAGATTAAAAGAGAAACAACTAAGCTACTAGAATTAAAATGTTGTGTCCATAGTTGTGTATAGTTGGCCGGTCTTTTTGATAAGTGGACACATGAAACAAAATCTATGTTCATCTTCTTCTACTATGTAACAATTAAATGTTGCTACACACTTGGACTAGCAGTGATCACAAACTGGATGGTGTCTACATCAGTGTCCTATAGTTTACCAAGTTGGAAGGTGTCCATGTCAGTGTCCTATAGTTTACCAAGTTGGAAGGTGTCCATGTCAGTGTCCTATAGTTTACCAAGCTGGAAGGTGCCCATGTCAGTGTCCTATAGTTTACAAAGATGGAAGGTGTCCATGTCAGCCCTATAGTTTACCAAGCTGGAAGGTGTCCATGTCAGTGTCCTATAGTTTACTAAGCTGGAAGGTGCCCATGTCAGTGTCCTATAGTTTACCAAGCTGGAAGGTGTCCATGTCAGCCCTATAGTTTACCAAGCTGGAAGGTGTCCATGTCAGTGTCCTATAGTTATCAAGCTGGAAGGTGCCAATGTCAGTGTCCTATAGTTTACCAAGCTGGAAGGTGGCGATGTCAGTGTCCTATAGTTTACCAAGCTGGAAGGTGTCCATGTCAGTGTCCTATAGTTTACCAAGCTGGAAGGTGCCCATGTCGGTGTCCTATAGTTTACCAAGCTGGAAGGTGCCCATGTCAGTGCCCTATAGTTTGCCAAGCTGGATGCTGCCCATGTCAGTGCCCTATAGTTTACCAAGCTGGAAGGTGCCCATGTCAGTGCCTTATAAGTTTCCCAAGCTGGATGCTGTCCATGTCAGTGCCCTATAACTTCCAAAATTGAAATGTCTCCATTGTCCACAGTTTCACTGTTCAGGACAATGCAGTCCTGGAGAGTATGCCCAATTGTGTGTCCAATAGGCAGCAGCTGAATCCTGAGATGTTTGTGTGCTCTCTAGCCACATTTGTATTGCTTTGAGTCTGAAGTCCTTGATCCACCCATGTCCTTTAAACCAGTTATTTTGCCTTGTCCTGGATGTATGTTTCAGCCAAATCTCTATTCTCTAACTCCATGGCTTTTCTCATAATAGTTTTTGTCTGCTTCTCTGACTGTAGACAAGGGTTATTACCTCAATGAAGGGAATGAAAGAGAAACTACAAACATTAGTTATTACCTCAATGAAGAGAATAAAAGATAAACTACAAACATTAGTTATTACCTCAATGAAGGGAATAAAAGAGAAACTACAAACATTAGTTATTACCTCAATGAAGGGAATAAAAGATAAACTACTAATATTAGTTATTACCTCAATGAAGGGAATAGAAAATGACTGTTGTCTGCCTTCAGGAACTAGGGTCCTTGTTCTGTGAACCAGCATGATATCATTTCCCTGGAAGTGAAACAACAAAATCCTGTCATATCTCTGTGATGTAGCCTTTGATTATCTGAGATAGTTCATGACATGTCAATATAACAATGATATGTCAATGTTATAAAAGATATTAATATTATATATAACAAAAGCCTTTTAATAATGAATGTATGTCAGAGCCAATTCTGACCTATGGAAGTGAATCATGGACAGTAGACAAACAAATGAAAAGACGATTAGAGGCTGCAGAGATGGGATTTCTAAGAAGAATGGTGAAAGTTCCCTGGACAGCTAAAAAGACCAATGAGGAAGTTCTCAAAAAAGCCAACACAAAAAGGGAGCTCTTAAAAAACATCAGAAAAAAGCAATCAACATTTTTTGGGCACATCATGAGAAGAGGAAGGTTGGAATACTTGGTTACAACTGGCAAAATAAAAGGAAAGAGAGATCGCGGATGACAAAGAGAGCAAAATACTGGATAGCTTGGTGTCATGGCATGGAAAACAGTCAACAACAGAACTGATACGATGCACTGTAGATAGAAGATTGTGGAAGGACATGATCGCCAACGCCAACCGGTATGGCACATGATGATGATATTAATGTCAATATAATAACAAATGTACATAAATGAACAAAGACATGCATTTGTAAAAAGTTCAAGTATTGAAATGGTATATCAATATCCACACATACATAACATTTCAACAGGAACAAATAACATGTCAATATCAGAAAATGCAAACAATAAAGTACATACAAGACACAACATTTAACTCTTTCTGTACGTTTCGCCACACTATGTGCCATGCCGATTTCGACAGTGTACGTTTTGCCGCATAGTGCACCACACTCAATTTAATAGTGTGAACCATCATCAAACCATATTCATTTTACATGTCTTGTATCATCTTGGTATTGATGAAATCGAATTCCTTGTTCAATTATTTGAAAATCCATATATAATATGTTATATGTTAGATAAATATAATATGTAGATTGATTCTTAAAACCATGAAAAGTTTTGTCACTGAAATCTCTTCCATTGCATCGATAAAAAGCTTCCATATGGAAAGAGTTAAATAGAATTTTAAAATGATGTCAGTTTTATTGGCTTAGTTTAGTCAACAAGTCATTCTTATTGCACACCGGACAAGTCATAAGAGATCACTTCCGAAGAAACACCTATCATCATGTTGTGACTAATGACACTGGTGTTGTGTTGGTTGATAAGTCTTTGTTGGATTCTTCTCATTTATATTCTTGTTTGTCAGTCTCGGCAATCAACAAAGTGAGAAAACATCACATTTGTAACAAAAATGTCAACAATAGTACTGTGATGTATCACTTTACGAACAAGGAACATTAATACTTAAATTGTGATGTATCAATTTACAAAAATCTTGACTCTATAGCAATGTGAAAATGAAGCAAGACAAAACAAATGACATGTCATCAATAGCTAGAAAAATAGAACAAGATCAATCAAGAAAAGATGAAAATAAAAAATCAAATTCATCCAGAAGAAAAAATATATCTGGAAGGAAAAGCTGTGGAAGAAGTAGATCACTTTGTTATGGTTATGGTTAATTGAAAGCCCCGGTATCACTGCAAACAAATAGAAATCCATAATTACTCAACCTTCCGTGCCAGTTGAAACTTCCGAATTAACATCTCATCGAATATTCAAACAAAGAAAGGCAGCTGCAGTCCCCACTGTAGCAAACACAACACATGATAAAAGACATGAGGCGAATTATAGCAACGAAGGTGAACGCATCTGCACTCTCCTTCATCATATGATATCATCATACATTGTAAGCAATCTGAATATCTCTCTCTCTCTCTCTGCGATCAGGACTCAGTCAGAGTAGGATTCCAGACTCCCATATGAAGTCAGCTGTCAGGTTAAGTGTGTTGATCGCCCCCACAGACAGAACGTCACATTTAGAGTCCGCCAGATCCACTCTGACTGAACACCCGTTAATACGTTGCACTGTGTTCTGCGCCAGTGCATCCGATTTCAGCCAGCATTTTTTCCGGTTTGCTTTCCTTAGCCTTTGATTGTCCCCAATCTTTCTGCAAGGCAGCAGATTGTCTTTTCTGTAGGGGAATTCTGCCCTTAGATGGTCTGCCCTCCCAGGTTTTAAGAGCACCATCTGCCTGAGTCACTAGAGGTGACTAACACAGACATGCACACACAAAGATATGAGATGTGAATAACACAGACATGTACACAGCGATATGAGACATGACTAACACTGACACACATCAAGATATATGAATATAGAAACACCATCCAGATGAAACACACAGCTCACAGTGTGCACAGAGCACTACTCAGTAGCTCCAGCAACAAGCCAGACTTGGAATATAAGGAAAATGCAACAAGGAACACTTTTCAGACAGTGCCTCAACGTCTCCCTGTCACCTATCTGCCATATTGACTGGAAGTCAGATCACTTTGTATATCTTGAAAGCTGCATAGATCAAGTAGGAGATATGGGAAGAGAGATTAGAATCACAACAGGAGAGGCAGCAATGACTTTCAGAAACCATGATAACATTTGGAAATCGAAATGACTAAACACAAAAACAAAGCTCAGGATTTTCAAATCAAATGTATTATCTACCCTTACTGATAGGTGGGAGAGCTGGAAAACAACTGAAGAAATAGAAAACAAACTGGATGTGTTTGATAACAAATGTCTGAGGAAATTACTTTGTTTACTGTGGAATGAGTTCAAGACTAGGGCAGAAATAAGAGAAATAACAGAGCATCTGAAAGTATCAACTATAATCAAAGAAGGAGGTGGTTATATGTTGGCCATGGGAGGAGAAGAGATAACAAGAGAATCTCAAAACAGGCCCTCAAATGGGAATCAGAGGGTTAAAGAAAAAGAAGCTGACCTGGAAAAACACTAAAACTAACACTGAGGTGAGAGGGAAAAACAGAAGGTATCAGCTCCCATGCCAAGATTGAGCAACTCGCCCAGAACAGGGATGTGTGGATGTAGGTCCTGTACAAGACACAAAGTCTTGCATTTTTTTGCCCAATGTGCCATCTGTGGCTCAAAAGAACAATAGACAGATATCAATTTATAAAAATGAATATTAACATTTAACTTGTGAAACATCAATTACAAAAGTAATGTTAACATTTAACTTGTGAAACATCAATTTACAAAAGTAATGTTAACATTTAACTTGTGAAACATCAATTTACAAAAGTAATGTTAACATTTAACTTGTGAAACATCAATTTACAAAAGTAATGTTAACATTTAACTTGTGAAACATCAATTTACAAAAGTAATGTTAACATGGTGTTGTGTTGGTTGATAAGTATTTGTTGGATTCTTCTCATTTAGATTCTTGTTTGTCAGTCTCGGCAATCAACAAGTGAGAAACATCACATTTGTAACAAAAATGTCAGCAATAGTACTGTGATGTATCACTTTACGAACAAGGAACATTAATACTTAAACTGTGATGTATCAATTTACAAAAATCTTGACTCTATAGCAATGTAAAAATGAAGCAAGACAAAACAAATGACATGTCATCAATAGCTAGAAAAATAGAACAAGATCAACCAAGAAAAGATGAAAATAAAAAATCAAATTACATAATAGTGGAAGAAAGCAACAAGAAAGCTCTCAGTCTGAATAGTAAGAAAACAGAAGTAATGGTTATATCGAAGAAACAATCATCACCATCATGCAGCATAAAAATAAACGAGACAAACCTGAAACAAGTACGTTTCAAATACTTGGGCACAATAATAACATCAGATGGGAGATGCACCACAGAAATAAAAAGCAGAATAGCTCAGGCCAAAATAGCATTTCAGAAAATGACAAATATCTTATGCAACAAATCTATATCAATAAAAATGAGAAAGAGAGTTCATCTGTGCTATATAGAACCAATTCTGACCTATGGAAGCGAATCATGGACAGTAGACAAACATATGAAAAGACGATTAGAGGCCACAGAGATGGGATTTCTCAGAAGAATGTTGAAAGTTCCCTGCACAGCTAAAAAGACCAATGAGGAAGTTCTCAAAGAGGCAAACACAAAAAGGGAGCTCTTAAAAACATCAGAAAGAAGCAATCAACATTTTTCGGGCACATCATGAGAAGAGGAAAATTTGAATACTTGGTTACAACTGGCAAAATAAAAGGAAAGAGAGATCACGGACGACAAAGAGAGAAAATACTGGATAGCTTGGTGTCATGGCATGGAAAACATTCAACAACAGAACTGATACGATGCACTGTAGATAGAAGATTGTGGAGGGACATGATCGCCCACGCCAACCAGCAGGGTACATGATGATGATGAATGTTAACATTTGAAAAAGACGAATGTCAGTGTTTAAAAAATATTAACAAGAAAAGATGGACTTACCCCGATCTCAACGAGGGGTTCACTCAAACTGATTGGTGTTTTGTCTCGTCCAGATTGGTAGCGGACAGTAAAGCGCAGGTTGCCACCATAGGATGACACTTTATTGTCCAGGAACTGCTGCGGCAGCGACCAGTAATGGACAGAGTCGCTGACTCTGTTGAAGGAATAGAACACTAGCTCTCGGGACTGCCTGTCTGGTGAGATGCCATCAGACACAGTCTCCTTCTGCATCATGTCTGTCAAGGTCACACCTGACATCTGGCTAATGGGCAAGCTGACCTGAAATTTGGAAAATAAACATATAAAGCAGCTAAACCTGTATAGAGACAAAACAAATGACATTTTGACTTTCATCAGGTTAAGTTCAGCTGACCTGAAGTTTGTTTATTTACACATTAACTTAACTCTCATTATGTTTTGACACACTGTGCGCCATGCTGATTTCAGCTGCATGAATTTAATGTTTCTCTTAGATACATTAAGCCACCTCACAAACCATTTTGACATTATTTAAAGTAGATTCCATCCTCCTTCCTCTTCCCACCCCCTCCCCCCCTCCAAAAGAAAATATCACAAACCTCTTTTTCATCTTCTTTATTCCATAACCCCAGGAGTTGTTGGGATACAATGTACAGACTTTATCAACCTTCTCCCTTTCTCTCTATCTGCACTCATTTTTTGGGATGTTGAGGCCTGTCCATTCTTTGATATTATCTTCCCATCTCTTTCTCTGCCTACTTCTCCTTCTCGCTACTTTCACAGTTCTCTGCAGAAATGTCTTTGCTAGGCCAGACAATCGATGTGGTGAGGTTACTATGGATCCAACAAAGGAAAGGCTCAAGAAATTAGTGAACTAGGAATAGTCTTGCTCTATTCTATTCTATTCTATTCTATTCTATTCTATTCTATTCTATTCTATTCTATTCTATTCTATTCTATTCTATTCTATTCTATTCTATTCTATTCTATTCTATCCTATTCTATTCCATTCTATTCTATTCATAGAACCAGTTTCATTGCAGTCGGGGCATCCCTAAACCCGCTCTACCACCCGTCCCAGCAATTCTCAAAGTGTATACAGACCGATTGTTCCTGTGAGGTGTTGACTGTAGATATATCTGCTTTACCTTCTAAGCACTTCAGATCGACCAAATCCCTTTTCCACATTTAGACTCCTCAGTCTCTCAGTGTATACATCATTGTCCCACTCATTCTCCTCCTCTTCTCTGTCTTGTTGTGTTAAAACCTTTCATCATTGTTAATTGTTTCCAAATCTCCTTGTTTGCTTTCTTCTCTGCACACACAGTTCTTCTACAAGCTACACAGTTCTTCTACAAGCTACACAGTTCTTCTACAACCCACACAGTTCTTCTACAAGCTACACAGTTCTTCTACAACACACAGTTCTTCTACAACCACACAGTTCTTCTACAACCCACACAGTTCTTCTACAACACACACAGTTCTTCTACAACACACACAGTTCTTCTACAACCCACACAGTTCTTCTACAAGCTACACAGTTCTTCTACAACCCACACAGTTCTTCTACAACCCACACAGTTCTTCTACAACCCACACAGTTCTTCTACAACACACACAGTACTTTTACAACCCACACAGTTCTTCTACAACACACACAGTTCTTCTACAACCCACACAGTTCTTCTACAACACACACAGTTCTTCTACAACCCACACAGTTCTTCTACAACCCACACAGTTCTTCTACAACACACACAGTTCTTCTACAACCCACACAGTTCTTCTACAACCCACACAGTTCTTCTACAACACACACAGTACTTTTACAACCCACACAGTTCTTCTACAACCCACACAGTTCTTCTACAACACACACAGTTCTTCTACAACCCACACAGTTCTTCTACAACCCACACAGTTCTTCTACAACACACACAGTACTTTTACAACCCACACAGTTCTTCTACAACCCACACAGTTCTTCTACAACCCACACAGTTCTTCTACAACCCACACAGTTCTTCTACAACACACACAGTTCTTCTACAACCCACACAGTTCTTCTACAACCCACACAGTTCTTCTACAACACACACAGTTCTTCTACAACCCACACAGTTCTTCTACAAGCCACACAGTTCTTCTAAAACCGACACAGTTCTTCTACAACCCACACAGTTCTTCTACAACCCACACAGTTCTTCTACAACCCACACAGTTCTTCTACAACACACACAGTACTTTTACAACCCACACAGTTCTTCTACAACCCACACAGTTCTTCTACAACCCACACAGTTCTTCTACAACCCACACAGTTCTTCTACAACCCACACAGTTCTACAACCCACACAGTTCTTCTAAAACCGACACAGTTCTTCTACAACCCACACAGTTCTTCTACAACCCACACAGTTCTTCTACAACCCACACAGTTCTTCTACAACCCACACAGTTCTTCTACAACCCACACAGTTCTTCTACAACCCACACAGTTCTTCTACAACCCACACAGTTCTTCTACAACACACAGTTCTTCTACAACACACAGTTCTTCTACAACCCACACAGTTCTTCTACAACACACACAGTTCTTCTACAACCCACACAGTTCTTCTACAACCCACACAGTTCTTCTACAACACACACAGTTCTTTTACAACCCACACAGTTCTTCTACAACCCACACAGTTCTTCTACAACCCACACAGTTCTTCTACAACCCACACAGTTCTTCTACAACCCACACAGTTCTTCTACAACACACAGTTATTCAACAACCCACACAGTTCTTCTACAACCCACACAGTTCTTCTACAACCCACACAGTTCTTCTACAACCCACACAGTTCTTCTACAACCCACACAGTTCTTCTACAACCCACACAGTTCTTCTACAACACACACAGTTCTTCTACAACACACAGTTCTTCTACAACACACAGTTCTTCTACAACACACACAGTTCTTCTACAACACACACAGTTCTTCTACAACACACAGTTCTTCTACAACACACAGTTCTTCTACACACACACAGTTCTTCTACAACACACAGTTCTTCTACAACACACACAGTTCTTCTACAACACACAGTTCTTCTACAACACACAGTTCTTCTACAACACACACAGTTCTTCTACAACACACACAGTTCTTCTACAACACACAGTTCTTCTACAACACACACAGTTCTTCTACAACACACACAGTTCTTCTACAACACACAGTTCTTCTACAACACACAGTTCTTCTACAACACACACAGTTCTTCTACAACCCACACAGTTCTTCTACAACACACACAGTTCTTCTACAACACACACAGTTCTTCTACAACACACACAGTTCTTCTACAACCCACACAGTTCTTCTACAACACACACAGTTCTTCTACAACACACAGTTCTTCTACAACACACACAGTTCTTCTACAACACACAGTTCTTCTACAACACACACAGTTCTTCTACAACACACAGTTCTTCTACAACCCACACAGTTCTTCTACAAGCTACACAGTTCTTCTACAACACACAGTTCTTCTACAACACACAGTTCTTCTACAACACACAGTTCTTCTACAAGCTACACAGTTCTTCTACAACACACAGTTCTTCTACAACACACAGTTCTTCTACAAGCTACACAGTTCTTCTACAAGCTACACAGTTCTTCTACAACACACAGTTCTTCTACAACACACAGTTCTTCTACAACACACAGTTCTTCTACAAGCTACACAGTTCTTCTACAACACACAGTTCTTCTACAACACACAGTTCTTCTACAACACACAGTTCTTCTACAACACACAGTTCTTCTACAACACACAGTTCTTCTACAACACACAGTTCTTCTACAACACACAGTTCTTCTACAACACACAGTTCTTCTACAACACACAGTTCTTCTACAACACACAGTTCTTCTACAACACACAGTTCTTCTACAACACACAGTTCTTCTACAAGCTACACAGTTCTTCTACAACACACAGTTCTTCTACAAGCTACACAGTTCTTCTACAACACACAGTTCTTCTACAACACACAGTTCTTCTACAACACACAGTTCTTCTACAACACACAGTTCTTCTACAACCCACACAGTTCTTCTACAACACACAGTTCTTCTACAACACACAGTTCTTCTACAACACACAGTTCTTCTACAACACACAGTTCTTCTACAACACACAGTTCTTCTACAACACACAGTTCTTCTACAACACACAGTTCTTCTACAAGCTACACAGTTCTTCTACAACACACAGTTCTTCTACAACACACAGTTCTTCTACAACACACAGTTCTTCTACAACACACAGTTCTTCTACAACACACAGTTCTTCTACAACACACAGTTCTTCTACAAGCTACACAGTTCTTCTACAACACACAGTTCTTCTACAACACACAGTTCTTCTACAACACACAGTTCTTCTACAACACACAGTTCTTCTACAACACACAGTTCTTCTACAACACACAGTTCTTCTACAAGCTACACAGTTCTTCTACAACACACAGTTCTTCTACAACACACAGTTCTTCTACAACACACAGTTCTTCTACAACACACACAGTTCTTCTACAACACACAGTTCTTCTACAACACACAGTTCTTCTACAAGCTACACAGTTCTTCTACAACACACAGTTCTTCTACAAGCTACACAGTTCTTCTACAACACACAGTTCTTCTACAACACACAGTTCTTCTACAAGCTACACAGTTCTTCTACAAGCTACACAGTTCTTCTACAAGCTACACAGTTCTTCTACAACCCACACAGTTCTTCTACAAGCTACACAGTTCTTCTACAACACACAGTTCTTCTACAACACACAGTTCTTCTACAAGCTACACAGTTCTTCTACAACACACACAGTTCTTCTACAACCCACACAGTTCTTCTACAACCCACACAGTTCTTCTACAACCCACACAGTTCTTCTACAACACACACAGTACTTTTACAACCCACACAGTTCTTCTACAACCCACACAGTTCTTCTACAACCCACACAGTTCTTCTACAACCCACACAGTTCTTCTACAACCCACACAGTTCTACAACCCACACAGTTCTTCTAAAACCGACACAGTTCTTCTACAACCCACACAGTTCTTCTACAACCCACACAGTTCTTCTACAACCCACACAGTTCTTCTACAACCCACACAGTTCTTCTACAACCCACACAGTTCTTCTACAACCCACACAGTTCTTCTACAACCCACACAGTTCTTCTACAACCCACACAGTTCTTCTACAACCCACACAGTTCTTCTACAACACACAGTTATTCAACAACCCACACAGTTCTTCTACAACCCACAGTTCTTCTACAACCCACACAGTTCTTCTACAACCCACACAGTTCTTCTACAACCCACACAGTTCTTCTACAACACACAGTTCTTCTACAACACACAGTTCTTCTACAAGCTACACAGTTCTTCTACAACACACAGTTCTTCTACAACACACAGTTCTTCTACAAGCTACACAGTTCTTCTACAACACACAGTTCTTCTACAACACACAGTTCTTCTACAAGCTACACAGTTCTTCTACAACACACAGTTCTTCTACAACACACAGTTCTTCTACAAGCTACACAGTTCTTCTACAAGCTACACAGTTCTTCTACAACACACAGTTCTTCTACAACACACAGTTCTTCTACAACACACAGTTCTTCTACAAGCTACACAGTTCTTCTACAACACACAGTTCTTCTACAACACACAGTTCTTCTACAACACACAGTTCTTCTACAACACACAGTTCTTCTACAACACACAGTTCTTCTACAACACACAGTTCTTCTACAACACACAGTTCTTCTACAACACACAGTTCTTCTACAAGCTACACAGTTCTTCTACAAGCTACACAGTTCTTCTACAACACACAGTTCTTCTACAACACACAGTTCTTCTACAACACACAGTTCTTCTACAACACACAGTTCTTCTACAACACACAGTTCTTCTACAACACACACAGTTCTTCTACAACACACAGTTCTTCTACAACACACACAGTTCTTCTACAACACACAGTTCTTCTACAACACACAGTTCTTCTACAACACACACAGTTCTTCTACAACACACACAGTTCTTCTACAACACACAGTTCTTCTACAACACACACAGTTCTTCTACAACACACAGTTCTTCTACAACACACAGTTCTTCTACAACCACACAGTTCTTCTACAACACACACAGTTCTTCTACAACACACACAGTTCTTCTACAACACACAGTTCTTCTACAACACACAGTTCTTCTACAACACACACAGTTCTTCTACAACACACAGTTCTTCTACAACACACACAGTTCTTCTACAACCCACACAGTTCTTCTACAACACACACAGTTCTTCTACAACACACAGTTCTTCTACAACACACAGTTCTTCTACAACACACAGTTCTTCTACAAGCTACACAGTTCTTCTACAACACACACAGTTCTTCTACAACACACAGTTCTTCTACAAGCTACACAGTTCTTCTACAACACACACAGTTCTTCTACAACACACACAGTTCTTCTACAACACACACAGTTCTTCTACAACACACAGTTCTTCTACAACACACAGTTCTTCTACAACACACAGTTCTTCTACAACACACAGTTCTTCTACAACACACAGTTCTTCTACAACACACAGTTCTTCTACAACACACAGTTCTTCTACAACACACAGTTCTTCTACAACACACACAGTTCTTCTACAACACACAGTTCTTCTACAACACACAGTTCTTCTACAACACACAGTTCTTCTACAACACACACAGTTCTTCTACAACACACAGTTCTTCTACAAGCTACACAGTTCTTCTACAACACACAGTTCTTCTACAAGCTACACAGTTCTTCTACAACACACACAGTTCTTCTACAAGCTACACAGTTCTTCTACAACCCACAGTTCTTCTACAAGCTACACAGTTCTTCTACAACACACAGTTCTTCTACAACACACAGTTCTTCTACAACACACAGTTCTTCTACAACACACAGTTCTTCTACAACACACAGTTCTTCTACAACACACACAGTTCTTCTACAACACACAGTTCTTCTACAACACACACAGTTCTTCTACAACACACAGTTCTTCTACAACACACAGTTCTTCTACAACACACACAGTTCTTCTACAACACACAGTTCTTCTACAACACACACAGTTCTTCTACAACACACAGTTCTTCTACAACACACAGTTCTTCTACAACACACACAGTTCTTCTACAACACACACAGTTCTTCTACAACACACAGTTCTTCTACAACACACAGTTCTTCTACAACACACAGTTCTTCTACAACACACACAGTTCTTCTACAACACACAGTTCTTCTACAACACACACAGTTCTTCTACAACACACAGTTCTTCTACAACACACAGTTCTTCTACAACACACACAGTTCTTCTACAACACACACAGTTCTTCTACAACACACAGTTCTTCTACAACACACAGTTCTTCTACAACACACAGTTCTTCTACAACACACACAGTTCTTCTACAACACACAGTTCTTCTACAACACACAGTTCTTCTACAACACACAGTTCTTCTACAACACACACAGTTCTTCTACAACACACAGTTCTTCTACAACACACAGTTCTTCTACAACACACAGTTCTTCTACAACACACAGTTCTTCTACAAGCTACACAGTTCTTCTACAACACACAGTTCTTCTACAACACACAGTTCTTCTACAACCCACACAGTTCTTCTACAACCCACACAGTTCTTCTACAACACACAGTTCTTCTACAACCCACACAGTTCTTCTACAACACACAGTTCTTCTACAACCCACACAGTTCTTCTACAAGCTACACAGTTCTTCTACAACACACAGTTCTTCTACAACACACACAGTTCTTCTACAAGCTACACAGTTCTTCTACAACCCACACAGTTCTTCTACAAGCTACACAGTTCTTCTACAAGCTACACAGTTCTTCTACAACCCACACAGTTCTTCTACAAGCTACACAGTTCTTCTACAACACACAGTTCTTCTAAAACCGACACAGTTCTTCTACAACCCACACAGTTCTATAGCCCACACAGTTCTTCTACAACCCACACAGTTCTTCTACAAGCTACACAGTTCTTCTACAACACACAGTTCTTCTAAAACCGACACAGTTCTTCTACAACACACACAGTTCTATAGCCCACACAGTTCTTCTACAACCCACACAGTTCTTCTACAAGCTACACAGTTCTTCTACAACCCACACAGTTCTTCTACAAGCTACACAGTTCTTCTACAAGCTACACAGTTCTTCTACAACCCACACAGTTCTTCTACAAGCCACACAGTTCTTCTACAAGCTACACAGTTCTTCTACAACACACAGTTCTTCTACAACCCACACAGTTCTTCTACAAGCTACACAGTTCTTCTACAACCCACACAGTTCTTCTACAAGCTACACAGTTCTTCTACAAGCTACACAGTTCTTCTACAACCCACACAGTTCTTCTACAACCCACACAGTTCTTCTACAAGCTACACAGTTCTTCTACAAGCTACACAGTTCTTCTACAACCCACACAGTTCTTCTACAACCCACACAGTTCTTCTACAAGCTACACAGTTCTTCTACAACCCACACAGTTCTTCTACAAGCTACACAGTTCTTCTACAACCCACACAGTTCTTCTACAACCCACACAGTTCTTCTACAACCCACACAGTTCTTCTACAAGCTACACAGTTCTTCTACAACCCACACAGTTCTTCTACAACCCACACAGTTCTTCTACAAGCTACACAGTTCTTCTACAACCCACACAGTTCTTCTACAAGCTACACAGTTCTTCTACAAGCTACACAGTTCTTCTACAACCCACACAGTTCTTCTACAACCCACACAGTTCTTCTACAACCCACACAGTTCTTCTACAAGCTACACAGTTCTTCTACAACCCACACAGTTCTTCTACAAGCTACACAGTTCTTCTACAAGCTACACAGTTCTTCTACAAGCTACACAGTTCTTCTACAAGCTACACAGTTCTTCTACAACCCACACAGTTCTTCTACAAGCTACACAGTTCTTCTACAAGCTACACAGTTCTTCTACAAGCTACACAGTTCTTCTACAAGCTACACAGTTCTTCTACAAGCTACACAGTTCTTCTACAAGCTACACAGTTCTTCTACAAGCTACACAGTTCTTCTACAAGCTACACAGTTCTTCTACAACCCACACAGTTCTTCTACAAGCTACACAGTTCTTCTACAACCCACACAGTTCTTCTACAAGCTACACAGTTCTTCTACAAGCTACACAGTTCTTCTACAAGCTACACAGTTCTTCTACAACCCACACAGTTCTTCTACAAGCTACACAGTTCTTCTACAAGCTACACAGTTCTTCTACAAGCTACACAGTTCTTCTACAAGCTACACAGTTCTTCTACAACCCACACAGTTCTTCTACAAGCTACACAGTTCTTCTACAAGCTACACAGTTCTTCTACAAGCTACACAGTTCTTCTACAACCCACACAGTTCTTCTACAAGCTACACAGTTCTTCTACAACCCACACAGTTCTTCTACAAGCTACACAGTTCTTCTACAAGCTACACAGTTCTTCTACAACCCACACAGTTCTTCTACAAGCTACACAGTTCTTCTACAACCCACACAGTTCTTCTACAAGCTACACAGTTCTTCTACAACCCACACAGTTCTTCTACAAGCTACACAGTTCTTCTACAACCCACACAGTTCTTCTACAACCCACACAGTTCTTCTACAAGCTACACAGTTCTTCTACAACCCACACAGTTCTTCTACAAGCTACACAGTTCTTCTACAAGCTACACAGTTCTTCTACAAGCTACACAGTTCTTCTACAACCCACACAGTTCTTCTACAAGCTACACAGTTCTTCTACAACCCACACAGTTCTTCTACAAGCTACACAGTTCTTCTACAAGCTACACAGTTCTTCTACAACCCACACAGTTCTTCTACAAGCTACACAGTTCTTCTACAACCCACACAGTTCTTCTACAACACACACAGTTCTTCTACAAGCCACACAGTACTTTTACAACCCACACAGTTCTTCTACAACCCACACAGTTCTTCTACAACCCACACAGTTCTTCTACAACCCACACAGTTCTTCTACAACCCACACAGTTCTTCTACAACCCACACAGTTCTTCTACAACCTACACAGTTCTTCTACAACCCACACAGTTCTTCTACAAGCTACACAGTTCTTCTACAACCCACACAGTTCTTCTACAAGCTACACAGTTCTTCTACAAGCTACACAGTTCTTCTACAACCCACACAGTTCTTCTACAAGCTACACAGTTCTTCTACAAGCTACACAGTTCTTCTACAAGCTACACAGTTCTTCTACAAGCTACACAGTTCTTCTACAAGCTACACAGTTCTTCTACAACCCACACAGTTCTTCTACAAGCTACACAGTTCTTCTACAAGCCACACAGTTCTTCTACAACCCACACAGTTCTTCTACAACCCACACAGTTCTTCTACAACCCACACAGTTCTTCTACAACCCACACAGTTCTTCTACAACCCACACAGTTCTTCTACAACCCACACAGTTCTTCTACAACCCACACAGTTCTTCTACAACCCACACAGTTCTTCTACAACCCACACAGTTCTTCTACAACCCACACAGTTCTTCTACAACCCACACAGTTCTTCTACAACCCACACAGTTCTTCTACAAGCTACACAGTTCTTCTACAAGCTACACAGTTCTTCTACAAGCTACACAGTTCTTCTACAAGCTACACAGTTCTTCTACAAGCTACACAGTTCTTCTACAAGCTACACAGTTCTTCTACAAGCTACACAGTTCTTCTACAAGCTACACAGTTCTTCTACAACCCACACAGTTCTTCTACAAGCTACACAGTTCTTCTACAACACACAGTTCTTCTACAAGCCACACAGTTATTCAACAACCCACACAATTCTTCTACAACACACAGTTCTTCTACAACACACAGTTCTTCTACAACACACACAGTTCTTCTACAAGCCACACAGTTCTTCTACAACACACAGTTCTTCTACAAGCCACACAGTTCTTCTACAACCCACACAGTTCTTCTACAACACACACAGTTCTTCTACAAGCCACACAGTTCTTCTACAACACACAGTTCTTCTACAAGCTACACAGTTCTTCTACAACCCACACAGTTCTTCTACAACACACACAGTTCTTCTACAAGCCACACAGTTCTTCTACAACACACAGTTCTTCTACAAGCTACACAGTTCTTCTACAACACACAGTTCTTCTACAAGCCACACAGTTATTCAACAACCCACACAATTCTTCTACAACACACAGTTATTCTACAACACACAGTTCTTCAACAACCCACACAGTTCTTCTACAAGCCACACAGTTCTTCTACAACACACAGTTCTTCTACAACACACAGTTCTTTTACAACCCACACAGTTCTTCTACAACACACACAGTTCTTCTACAACACACACAGTTCTTCTACAACACACACAGTTCTTCTACAACACACACAGTTCTTCTACAACACACACAGTTCTTCTACAACCCACACAGTTCTTCTACAACCCACACAGTTCTTCTACAACACACACAGTTCTTCTACAACCCACACAGTTCTTCTACAACCCACACAGTTCTTCTACAACACACACAGTTCTTCTACAACACACACAGTTCTTCTACAACACACAGTTCTTCTACAACCCACACAGTTCTTCTACAACCCACACAGTTCTTCTACAACACACACAGTTCTTCTACAACCCACACAGTTCTTCTACAACCCACACAGTTCTTCTACAACACACACAGTTCTTCTACAACACACACAGTTCTACAACCCACACAGTTCTTCTACAACCCACACAGTTCTTCTACAACCCACACAGTTCTTCTACAACCCACACAGTTCTTCTACAACCCACACAGTTCTTCTACAACCCACACAGTTCTTCTACAACCCACACAGTTCTTCTACAACCCACACAGTTCTTCTACAACACACACAGTTCTTCTACAACACACACAGTTCTTCTACAACACACACAGTTCTTCTACAACACACACAGTACTTTTACAACCCACACAGTTCTTCTACAACCCACACAGTTCTTCTACAACCCACACAGTTCTTCTACAACCCACACAGTTCTTCTACAACACACACAGTTCTTCTACAACACACACAGTACTTTTACAACCCACACAGTTCTTCTACAACCCACACAGTTCTTCTACAACCCACACAGTTCTTCTACAACACACAGTTCTTCTACAACACACACAGTTCTTCTACAACACACACAGTTCTTCTACAACACACAGTTCTTCTACAACACACACAGTTCTTCTACAACCCACACAGTTCTTCTACAACACACAGTTCTTCTACAACACACACAGTTCTTCTACAACACACACAGTTCTTCTACAACACACAGTTCTTCTACAACACACACAGTTCTTCTACAACACACACAGTTCTTCTACAACACACACAGTTCTTCTACAACACACAGTTCTTCAACAACCCACACAGTTCTTCTACAAGCTACACAGTTCTTCTACAACACACACAGTTCTTCTACAACACACAGTTCTTCTACAACACACACAGTTCTTCTACAACCCACACAGTTCTTCTACAACACACAGTTCTTCTACAACACACACAGTTCTTCTACAACACACACAGTTCTTCTACAACACACAGTTCTTCTACAACACACACAGTTCTTCTACAAGCTACACAGTTCTTCTACAACACACAGTTCTTCTACAACACACACAGTTCTTCTACAACCCACACAGTTCTTCTACAACACACAGTTCTTCTACAACACACACAGTTCTTCTACAACACACACAGTTCTTCTACAACACACACAGTTCTTCTACAACACACACAGTTCTTCTACAACCCACACAGTTCTTCTACAACACACACAGTTCTTCTACAACACACACAGTTCTTCTACAACACACACAGTTCTTCTACAACACACAGTTCTTCTACAACACACAGTTCTTCTACAACACACAGTTCTTCTACAACACACACAGTTCTTCTACAACACACAGTTCTTCTACAACACACACAGTTCTTCTACAACACACAGTTCTTCTACAACCCACACAGTTCTTCTACAACACACACAGTTCTTCTACAACACACACAGTTCTTCTACAACACACAGTTCTTCAACAACCCACACAGTTCTTCTACAAGCTACACAGTTCTTCAACAACCCACACAGTTATTCAACAACCCACACAGTTATTCAACAACCCACACAGTTCTTCAACAACCCACACAGTTATTCAACAACCCACACAGTTATTCAACAACCCACACAGTTATTCAACAACCCACACAGTTATTCAACAACCCACACAGTTATTCAACAACCCACACAGTTATTCTACAACCCACACAATTCTTCTACAACCCACACAGTTCTTCTACAACCCACACAGTTCTACAACCCACACAGTTCTTCTACAACCCACACAGTTCTTCTACAAGCTACACAGTTCTACAACCCACACAGTTCTTCTACAAGCTACACAGTTCTATAACCCACACAGTTCTTCTACAACCCACACAGCTTTTCAACAAACCACACAGTTCTTCAACAAGCCACACAGTTTTTTACAACCCACACAGTTCTTCTACAACCCACACAGTTCTTCTACAAGCCACACAGTTCTTCTACAACCCACACAATTCTTCAGCAACCCACACAGTTTTTCAACAAACCACACAGTTCTTCAACAAGCCACACAGTTCTTCTACAACCCACACAGTTTTTCTACAACCCACACAGTTCTTCAATAAGCCACACTTTAAGGGCTTCAGTTTGGTCAGAAATTATAGTAGTGACAAGGTGTCCTACCTGTGCTCTAGTCCAGGTGGTGCTCTGGCAGGTCTTAGACATTCCCATACAGAAACATGATATGCAGCCATCGGGGTTCTCACTGGCCATGTGGAATGTCTCAGGCTTGCATCGATTGCAGTACTGGCCTTCCACATTTTCCTGCAATGGTAAACAAACAAATAAAACATATTTCTAGCCAAAATGTAACATATTTCTAGCCATGAAACCTAAACACAAAAAGTGTAGAAAATGTTTACTTTTGAGTGGACCAAGGGAATATTTACTGCTGAAAGAGGAAAAAGTTGGGAATATTTACTGCTGAAGGAATACATCTGGAGATAGTTCAGAGCTACAACTACCTGGGACATAATATAACCAGTGGTGGAAAATGTATAATTGAAATAACTAAAAGAAAAGGTATTGCAAAAAGTAATTTTAATGCCATGAAAAATATATTAACATCAAAACAAATAACACCAGGGCTAAAACTAAGAATAGCAAAATGTTACATCATCTCAATATTCCTGTATGGGGCAGAAACATGGACATTAGACAAGAAAACAGAACAGAAAATTGAAGCCTTTGAAATGTGGATATATAGAAGAACAGGTAGAATTGGATGGAAAGAAAAGAAAACAAATGATGAAGTTTTAAAACAACTAAAAATAAAAAGAGAACTACTAAACACAATTAGAACAAGACAAATGAAATTTTTGGGCATGTTAAAAGACACAACAGTCTAATAAAAGTAATATTAGAAGGGAAAATACAAGGTAAAAGAAGCAGAGGCAGACCAAGACTAACATGGACGAGTAACATCAAAAGATGGACAAGTCAACCTATGACAATCTGCGCCATCAAAGCAAGAGACAGAGTGGAATGGCGCTCCATGGTAGCCAACCTTCGATGCAGAGACGGCACTCAATGATGAAGATGATGAAAGAGGGAAAAATTGAGAATATTTACTGCTGAAAGAGGAAAACAGCTGAGAATATTTACTGCTGAATAAAGACAAATTTGGAAATATTTTTTCATGGAATACATAAACATTTAAGGGTCTTGAATATTTAGATTTTGTGCAAAAAGCAAAAATGTGGGCTCTAGTTGTATAACCCCAGATATAAACATTGCGACAAAGATATAAAAAGCTAACCTTGCAAGCACACTGTTGTGTCACCACATCGGGCAGGTTAAATACACTTCCCCTTTCATCACACACATCAGCTCCTAAACAAAAACAAAACAATATATTCATGTCAAAGTTTCTGAGGATACATTTTTTTCTCATATGCAAATATGTCAATTGTATTCGGGGAAACAGTGGGTGTTATCCATTAGAGTTTAAAATTTCGGTGTTCTATTAAAAAAAATGTTTTCTGGCATGTACCGATATCATGATGCCATGAGGGGAACATGGCACCATGAGGGGAACACTGCACCATGAGGGGACACAGCACCATGAGGGGAACACGGCACTATGAAGTGAACACAGCGCCATGAGGGAAAAAGCAGGATAAGCATCCTCAGTGATAAAGAAGTCAACACATGAAATCAGGATGGGAACAATCACTAAATGAATGCTTTGATAGTTGTTGAAAGGGTTGGCGGTGTTCATATGGATATGCTCAGACTGTGGTGATGCATGTCTGAAATAAAAGCTAAAGTCTAAACGTTGCACAAATATGTCAAAAGCTAAAGACTAAATGTTGCACAAATATGTCAATAGCTAAAGACTAAATGTTGTACAAATATGTCAATAGCTAAAGACTAAATGTTGCACAAATATGTCAAAAGTTAAAGATTAAACATTGCACAAATATGTCAAAAGCTAAAGACTAAATGTTGCACAAATATGTAAAAAGCTAAAGACTAAATGTTGTACAAATATGTCAATAGCTAAAGACTAAATGTTGTACAAATATGTCAATAGCTAAAGACTAAATGTTGCACAAATATGTCAAAAGTTAAAGATTAAACATTGCACAAATATGTCAAAAGGTAAAGACTAAATGTTGCACAAATATGTCAAAAGCTAAAGACTAAATGTTGCACAAATATGTCAATAGCTAAAGACTAAATGTTGTACAAATATGTCAATAGCTAAAGACTAAATGTTGTACAAATATGTCAATAGCTAAAGACTAAATGTTGTACAAATATGTCAATAGCTAAAGACTAAATGTTGCACAAATATGTCAAAAGTTAAAGATTAAACATTGCACAAATATGTCAAAAGATAAAGACTAAATGTTGCACAAATATGTCAAAAGCTAAAGACTAAATGTTGTACAAATATGTCAAAAGCTAAAGACTAAATGTTGCACAAATATGTCAAAAGCTAAAGATTAATATGGCACAAATATGTAAAAGCTAAAGACTAAATGTGCCACAAATAAGTCAATAGCTAAAGATTAAATGTTGCACAAATATGTCAATAGCTAAAGACTAATGTTGCACAAATATGTCAATAGCTAAAGACTAAATGTTGTACAAATATGTCAATAGCTAAAGACTAAATGTTGTACAAATATGTCAAAAGCTAAAGACTAATGTTGCACAAATATGTCAATAGTTAAAGACTAAACATTGCACAAATATGTCAATAGCTAAAGACTAATGTTGCACAAATATGTCAAAAGCTAAAGACTAATGTTGCACAAATATGTCAATAGCTAAAGACTAATGTTGCACAAATATGTCAAAAGCTAAAGACTAAATGTTGTACAAATATGCCAATAGCTAAAGACTAAATGTTGTACAAATATGTCAATAGCTAAAGACTAAACATTGTACAAATATGTCAAAAGCTAAAGACTAAATGTTGCACAAATATGTCAAAAGCTAAAGACTAAATGTTGCACAAATATGTTAATAGCTAAAGACTAAATGTTGTACAAATATGTCAATAGCTAAAGACTAAATGTTGTACAAATATGTCAATAGCTAAAGACTAAATGTTGTACAAATATGTCAATAGCTAAAGACTAAATGTTGCACAAATATGTCAAAAGTTAAAGATTAAACATTGCACAAATATGTCAAAAGCTAAAGACTAAATGTTGCACAAATATGTCAAAAGCTAAAGACTAAATGTTGTACAAATATGTCAAAAGCTAAAGACTAAATGTTGCACAAATATGTCAAAAGCTAAAGATTAATATGGCACAAATATGTAAAAAGCTAAAGACTAAATGTGCCACAAATATGTCAATAGCTAAAGATTAAATGTTGCACAATATGTCAATAGCTAAAGACTAATGTTGCACAAATATGTCAATAGCTAAAGACTAAATGTTGTACAAATATGTCAATAGCTAAAGACTAAATGTTGTACAAATATGTCAATAGCTAAAGACTAATGTTGCACAAATATGTCAATAGCTAAAGACTAAACATTGCACAAATATGTCAAAAGCTAAAGACTAATGTTGCACAAATATGTCAAAAGCTAAAGACTAATGTTGCACAAATATGTCAATAGCTAAAGACTAATGTTGCACAAATATGTCAAAAGCTAAAGACTAAATGTTGTACAAATATGCCAATAGCTAAAGACTAAATGTTGTACAAATATGTCAATAGCTAAAGACTAAACATTGTACAAATATGTCAAAAGCTAAAGACTAAATGTTGCACAAATATGTCAAAAGCTAAAGACTAAATGTTGCACAAATATGTCAAAAGCTAAAGACTAAATGTTGCACAAATATGTCAAAAGCTAAAGACTAAATGTTGCACAAATATGTCAAAAGCTAAAGACTAAATGTTGTACAAATATGTCAATAGCTAAAGACTAAATGTTGCACAAATATGTCAAAAGCTAAAGACTAAATGTTGTACAAATATGTCAAAAGCTAAAGACTAAACGTTGCACAAATATGTCAAAAGCTAAAGACGTTGCACAAATATGTCAAAAGCTGAAGACTAATGTTGCACAAATATGTCAAGAGCTAAAGACTAATGTTGCACAAATATGTCAAAAGCTAAAGACTAAACGTTGCACAAATATGTCAAAAGCTAAAGACTAAACGTTGCACAAATATGTCAAAAGCTAAAGACTAATGTTGCACAAATATGTCAAAAGCTAAAGACTAAACGTTGCACAAATATGTCAAAAGCTAAAGACTAAACGTTGCACAAATATGTCAAAAGCTAAAGACTAATGTTGCACAAATATGTCAAAAGCTAAAGACTAAACATTGCACAAATATGTCAAAAACTAAAGACTAAATGTTGCACAAATATGCCAATAGCTAAAGACTAAATGTTGCACAAATATGTCAAAAGCTAAAGACTAAACGTTGCATAAATATGTCAAAAGCTAAAGACTAAACGTTGCACAAATATGTCAATAGCTAAAGACCAAACGTTGCACAAATATGTCAAAAGCTAAAGACTAAACATTGCACAAATATGTCAAAAGCTAAAGACTAAACGTTGCACAAATATGTCAAAAGCTAAAGACTAATGTTGCACAAATATGTCAATTCTCTTTTTTATTTTGAAAGTAGCATCTTAGTTTTAATATTGTAACAACATTTGTGGATGAAGATGTCCTGAGACTGCTAAATCCCACTCATTCTTCAATTTGCTATTTCATAGAAGTGGTTTCATTTTGTGACTACAGATAAAACATTAAATTTTTAGTTCAAGTAAATATAAAGGCTACCTATGAATGCTAATTTAGTTAGTTAATACTCATAACAAATAGATTGGCAAATATAAGAGTTTTGGGGGATGCAATCTATTTATCTACCTATTGACCTTTTGAGCTGTAGCTGGCCCATAGAGCGTAGACCCAGGTACTCTTTAACTTAACTAAATTGTTATTCTAATTATACTTAACTATAAATAGTTATACTTATCCTAATTATTATTATTGTTTTCAATCCTTCTTAATTAAGGGAGGCGATTCCTGCTGTTCTTGCCTCTCTGATCAATGTTCTTCTCAGTGTCTCTCTGGGTCAGCCTCTTTTCCTCTTACCTGTTGTTTCCCACATAAGGGCTTGCTTTGTTATTCGGTTATCATCTCTCCTCATCACATGTCTATCAGATGACCATCGTCTTTTCAATTCTAATCACAAAATGTGTTAAATTTGAAGGTACATTTTTTTTTCTAATTACTTCACAGAAGTAATGGTTATATCGAAGAAACAATCACCACCATCATGCAGCATAAAAATAAATGAGACAAATTTGAAACAAGTGCAACATTTTAAATACTTGGGGACAATAATAACATCAGATGGGAGATGCACCACAGAAATAAAAAACAGAATAGCTCAGGCCAAAATAGCATTTCAGAAAATGACAAATATCTTATGCAACAAATCTATGTCAATAGAAATGAGAAAGAGAGTTCATCGGTGCTATATAGAACCAATTCTAACCTATGGAAGCGAATCATGGACAGTAGACAAACAAATGAAAAGATGATTAGAGGCTACAGAGATGGGATTTCTCAAAAGAATGTTGAAAGTTCCCTGGACAGCTAAAAAGACCAATGAGGAAGTTCTCAAAGAGGCCAACACAAAAAGGGAGCTCTTAAAAAATATCAGAAAGAAGCAATCAACATTTTTCAGGCACATCATGAGAAGAGGACAGTTGGAATACTTGGTTACAACTAGCAAAATAAAAGGAAAGAGAGATCGCGGGCGACAAAGAGAGAAAATACTGGATAGCTTGGTGTCATGGCATGGAAAACAGTCAACAACAGAACTGATACGATGCACTGAAGATAGAAGATTGTGGAGGGACATGATCACCTATGCCAACCGGTATGGCACATGATGAAGATGAATTACTTCAAATGTATAATAGAAGAAAGGGTATTTTATCTTCGAGGAAAGACACAAACAATCAAATCAACTAAAGTATTTGTGACAGACAACAGTGATGTGTACACCAGTAACAACTATGGTCAGTGTTCATACCTTTTGGTATACACCTATCTCCAGGTATGAGAGGGTTGCCCTGATATCTGTCAGAACATCGTTCACACCTCCGACCAGTGTAACCTTCCGGCAGGCTGAGCAAACAATCTCTCCTGTGAGGTCAAAGGAACACGTGCGACTGAACCTGTAGCAGAGGGAGCCAAAATATGTTTTTATTGCCAACAATTTATAGTTTCCAGGGCCACCTGGCATGATTTCATCCTGTTTAAGAAATGTGATAAATAGTAGATCCAATGTTCAATTTGAGCAGAAAAAAAGAACTCTTGTCCAATGAAACTAAAAAAGAGGAGGATGTATACCTCTGCCAGGATAAAAGTAAAAAAATTAATAAAAAATATAATATTCTCATTACATTTTTTTTCAAAAATGTCATCATCAAGTTGCATGTCCTTTGCAGAATGTTGCATTCACCACAACCCATCTGAAAATGTCTCTGTCTCTAGCCAGATCTCCCACAGAATGTTGCATTCACCACAACCCATCTGAAAATGTCTCTGTCTCTAGCCAGATCTCCCACAGAATGTTACATTCACCACAACCCATCCGAAAAATGTCTCTGTCTCTAGCCAGATCTCCCACAGAATGTTGCATTCACCACAACCCATCCGAAAATGTCTCTGTCTCTAGCAAGATCTCCCACAGAATGTTGCATTCACTCGAACCCATCTGAAAATGTCTCTGTCTCTAGCCAGATCTCCCACAGAATGTTGCATTCACCACAACCCATCTGAAAATGTCTCTGTCTCTAGCCAGATCTCCCACAGAACGTTACATTCACCACAACCCATCTGAAAATGTCTCTGTCTCTAGCCAGATCTCCCACAGAACGTTACATTCACCACAACCCATCTGAAAATGTCTCTGTCTCTAGCCAGATCTCACACAGAACGTTACATTCACCACAACCCATCTGAAAATGTCTCTGTCTCTAGCCAGATCTCCCACAGAACGTTACATTCACCACAACCCATCTGAAAATGTCTCTGTCTCTAGCCAGATCTCCCACAGAACGTTACATTCACCACAACCCATCTGAAAATGTCTCTGTCTCTAGCCAGATCTCCCACAGAACGTTACATTCACCACAGCCCATCTGAAAATGTCTCTGTCTCTAGCCAGATCTCCCACAGAAAGTTACATTCACCACAGCCCATCTGAAAATGTCTCTGTTTCTAGCCAGATCTCCCACAGAACGTTACATTCACCACAGCCCATCTGAAAATGTCTCTGTCTCTAGCCAGAGCTCCCACTTCTTCAAATGCCATTTTCAATGTTTCCTTGGTTTCTTAAAACCACCTTTTTTTTGGTCTGCCCCTGGTGCATTGCCCAGGAATCATGCCTTCCATTATTGTTCTTTTCAGTCCGCTGTGTCTTTTGACATGGCCATAGTATTTTAATTTCCTCTGTAGAATGGTGTTTATAAGCCAGCTCCTTTTAATGTTTAAACCTTTTAATGTCTTCATTGAGTTATTGAGTTATTTGTGGGTCATCATCATTGCACCCTGAACATGTCCAAAGGTGCTCAGATCCCCTCCTCAGCAAGTCTCGCAGTGTCCAGCGACTGACGACTCCAGTTCTGTGTTGGTTGATAAGTCTTCTTATACGCCCACTAAATTTCTCTTTCCAGGCTGTGCCCATCTTAAATCCCATCTCTTTTATCCCAAGGAGTGACGTGGACTCATGGTTGTCAAAGTCCTGTGCCCTTCTCACATCTTGTAAGGCATTGATGATGTCCACCCGATCCATTGGTTGATCGTCTTCAACGACAGCACAGCCAGCCAACCTGTCCACTCTTTCATTTCCCCGTACTTCCCCATGTCCAGGGACATAGACAAATGCAACTTTCCAATTTGTATACTTCTGCAATGACTCTACCCATTGTATACATATAGAAACCGCCTCCACTTTTCTTATCGTGCTCATCGAATCAGTTAGTATGCAGGCGTGGGTATAGTCTTGTGACTCTAACCAGATGAATGCCTTGGTTACTGCCATCACCTCCATCGTCATGCTACTCATTGTCATAACATATGCACCACTGTCTCCTTTGACTCTTCTGCCTGTCAAGTATACTGTAAATGTCCATGCATTCTTTTGGTGTCGTACTATGGACCCATCTGTATAGATGACTACATCTTCCTTATCAGTGTTACCCCAGAGGAGACCGTTGACCTCCACATTGACCATGACTGAGTTCTGCTCCCATTGTCAATTGATGTTTTTGTAAAGCTTTTTTTTATGTTGTTTTCCCATCTTACTCTGGGTCTGCCTCTTGCTCTTTTCCCTTCTCCACTTTTAATATATGCTTTGTATGGTAAGGGATCACACGACATTCTTTCTAGATGGACAAACCAGTTTATTTGTTGTTTCTGTATGTAGCTTAGGGTTGGTTCAATGTCTGCTCTTTCTCTTGTAATATTATTTCTGATTCTGTCATTTTAAATAACTTAAATTATAATGTCATCGGTGGATGACATTAGTGGATGACATTAGTGGATCAGTGGATGACATCAGTGGATGGCATTAGTTTATCAGTGGATGACATTAGTGGATTAGTGGATGACATCAGTGAATGACATCAGTGGATGACATCAGTGGATGACATTAGTGGATTAGTGGATGACATCTGTAGTTGACATCAGTGGATGACATCAGTGGATGACATCAGTGGATGACATCAGTGGATGGACATCAGTGGATGGACATCAGTGGATGACATCAGTGGATGACATCAGTGGATGGACATCAGTGGATGACATTAGTGGATGGACATTACTGGATGACATCAGTGAATGACATCAGTGGATGACATTAGTGGTAAACAAAAATGGATTAGTTTCTCCAGAAAGTGTCAGAGCAGCTCATCTCTGAGATGTTTGTTGCCAGCAACATTCGTCCAATAACATAACAGAAACACACATTAACATTTGAGTGCTCCACAGACAGTAAACCACTCCTATCAAACATCTATTCTAGGAGTAAGGAACATGTAATAGTACAAATTTACCCTAAAAAGCTGCAAAGTTTTTACAACTAAAATACAGCATCTATATCATGTAGAACTTGTAGTCAATTTTACATGAGATATATAATGAGTTTTACATGAGATATATATTGAGCTTTAGTATTAGATAAGGGAGCCACGATAGCTCAGTGGTTAATGAACTGGACTACAAAGACAAGGGGTAGGGTTCGATCCCAATCTACAGCTTCCGGGTTCACCCAGCCTTAAATGGGTACCAGATTTTTTTCTGGGAAAGTATAGCAGCACGGGCATAATACCGACCACATTACCCCAAAAATCATGAGCTGAAGGTCTGTAAAATATAGGGTCACTAACACCATATTCCCTATACGCCACTTGGCGTGACCGGGGTACTTTACTTTACTTTAGTATTAGATATATAATGAGTTTTAAATGAGATATGTAATGAGTTTTACATGAGATATATAATGAGTTTTACATGAGACATATAATGAGCTTTAAATGAGATATGTAATGAGTTTTACATGAGACATGTAATGAGTTTTATATGAGACATATACCCTATTTTTATGTGAAGTATATTCTCATTTTTACATAATGTTTATACTCACTGGTTTGATGGGGTAGTTAAAGGACATGGGCAGGGCTGGCATGCACCAGTTCGAGGGTCCCTAACGTAGCCTACAGCACACTCATTGCAGTAAGGGCCAGCTGTGTTATCTCGGCAGTTCTGTGGACACAGACAAAGGCTGAAACTACGGTCTCCATCAACAATTCAAGAAGCTTTTGTAAGGATTTCAATTAATTCTTGGTCCTTTACTTTGTCAAATGATTTGGTATAATCTATGAAACCTAGGTATAGATCTGTTTTCACCTTTATGGTTCTTTCTACTAAAGATCTTATAATGTGTATGTTGTTCATTCCTTTATAACCAACCGGTTATATAATAAATGTATCAAATAAAGTCTATCTTGAAGATCTCTGGATTAGTTTGTGTAAAGTTTCAAGAAGAATGGGCAGCAACACATTAAGCCCTGGGAAAATACCATATTCAACAACACCATATTCCCTATACGCCTTTTGGCGTGATAGGGCTGTTTACTTTGTGTAAGTTTGTAGTCTCACTGCCATCTCTCCATTGTAAGTTTGTAGTCTCATTGCCATCTCTCCAGTGTAAGTTTGTAGTCTCACTGCCATCTCTCCAGTGTAAGTTTGTAGTCTCACTGCCATCTCTCCAGTGTAAGTTTGTGGTCTCACTGCCATCTCTCCAGTGTAAGTTTGTAGTCTCACTGCCATCTCTCCATTGTAAGTTTGTAGTCTCATTGCCATCTCTCCAGTGTAAGTTTGTAGTCTCACTGCCATCTCTCCAGTGTAAGTTTGTAGTCTCACTGCCATCTCTCCAGTGTAAGTTTGTGGTCTCACTGCCATCTCTCCAGTGTAAGTTTGTGGTCTCACTGCCATCTCTCCAGTGTAAGTTTGTGGTCTCACTGCCATCTCTCCAGTGTAAGTTTGTGGTCTCACTGCCATCTCTCCATTGTAAGTTTGTAGTCTCACTGCTATCTCTCCAGTGTAAGTTTGTAGTCTCACTGCCATCTCTCCAGTGTAAGTTTGTAGTCTCACTGCCATCTCTCCAGTGTAAGTTTGTGGTCTCACTGCCATCTCTCCAGTGTAAGTTTGTGGTCTCACTGCCATCTCTCCAGTGTAAGTTTGTGGTCTCACTGCCATCTCTCCAGTGTAAGTTTGTAGTCTCACTGCCATCTCTCCAGTGTAAGTTTGTGAGATGGCAGTGAGACTGCCAAAAGGCGTATAGGGCTGTTTACTTTTTTTTAAAATAATAAATAATACATTTTTAGATTTGGATATTATCAATATATTGCTATTTTCATTTTCTGCCACTATTTTACTTTCCACTGGTGTATGACACATTTAACTCTTTCTATACGTGTCGGGAGGGAGCCGCGATAGCTCAGTGGTTAGTGAACTGGACTACCACGGACAAGGGGTAGGGTTCGATCCCAACCGACAGTTTCCGGGTTCACCCAGCCTTAAATGGGTACCGGATTTTTCTGGGAAAGTAAAGCAGCACGGGCGTAATACTGACCACATTACCCCAAAAATCATGTGCTGAAGGTCTGTAAAAATATAGGGTCACTAACACCATATTTCCCTATACGCCACTTGGCGTGACGGGGGTACTTTACTTTTTTACTTTTATACGTGTCGGTGCACCATGCGCCATGGCGATTTTGGTCATCTATAGTTAGCCGCAAACTATAGGACACACACTATGGAAGCCAACTGAGAGTATTACACAACAGGCCCTTTTTTGGAATCCCCAGGGGAAAAGACAAAGAGGAAGACCAAGGAATTCTTGGAGAAGACAGATTGAAGCAGAGATGAAGATGATGGGGAAGACATGGAATGATCTTAAAAGAATTGCAAAAAACAGAACGACTTGGAAAGTGTTTGTTGAAGACCTATGCTCCACTGGGAGCTAAAAGGTAGAAGATAGTTAGCCGCGGGAGCCGAGATAGCTCAGTGGTTAGTGAACTGGGCTACAAAGGACAAGAGGTAGGGTTCGATCCCAACTGACGGCTTTCGGTTCACCCAGCCTTTAATGGGTACCGGATTTTTTTTCTGGGAAAGTAAAGTGGCACGGGCGTAATACCGACCACATTACCCCAAAAATCATGTGCCGAAGGACTGTAAAATTTATGGTAACTAACACCATATTCCCTATACGCCACTTGGTGTGACGGGGGTACTTTACTTTTTTTTACTATAGTTAGCCGCACAGTGCATCACTCTCAATTTGATTAGTGTAAACTGTCATCAAACCATAATCTTTTTACATGACTTATATCATCATGATATTCTATCTATTGACCTTTCGAGCCGTAACCGGCCCATAGGGCGTAGACCAAGATACACCTTCTCCTATATGAATTTTTTGTTCTAGCAGTTTTCTTTTAAAGATATTTTATCAAATCTCGCCATCTGTCTCTGTTCTGTGCAAACAGTTCTATCTCATTGAGGGAGCCGATTCCTGCTGCTCTTGCCTCTCTCATCAATGTTCTTCTCAGTGTCTCCCTGGGTCTTCCTCTTTTTCTTTTACCTGTTGTTTCCCATATGAGGGCTTGCTTTGCTATTCGATTATTATCTCTTCTCATCACATATCCAACGTATGACCATCGTCTTTTCTTTATTACTGAAGATATTAGTGGTTGATTGGCGATTTCTCTAATTTCCTCGTTTGTTTTGAATTCGTTCCATGCTATACCAAGTATTTTCCTTAGACATTTATTTTCGAATGCGTTCAACTTTGTTTCTATATCTCTTGTTGTTTTCCAGCTTTCACACGCATACGTAAGGGTTGATAGTACATTTGATTTGAATAGCCTAAGTTTTGTGTTTGTGCTGATGAGTTTTGATTTCCACAACTTTTCAAGGCTTCTGAAAGACATTGCTGCTTTAGCCATTCTGATTCTAATTTCTTTGCTCGTATCCCCTTCTCGATCAAAGTGACTTCCAAGATAGATAAAGTGATCGATCTCTTCTACTGGTTTGTTTTCCATGTATATTTTGTCACTTGTTGGAATTAAACTTTTCATGACTTTAGTCTTTTCATGATTGACCTCAAGCCCAATTTTGCTGGCTATTGATAATAGTTCATTTGTGTTTTCCTGCATCGTTTTTATCTGACTGCTGATGAGAACTATGTCATCAGCAAAGTCGAGGTCCTCCAAATGGTCTCCTTGTATCCATTCGATGCCTTTATTACCAGTGCAGCATTTCTTCATTATGAAGTCCATAACAATTCCAAATAACAAGGGCGATAAAATACATCCTTGTTTAACCCCAGTCAGATCATGATATTGGTGAAATCTAATTCCTTGTTTAATTATCTAAAAATTCATATATAATATATTATGTGTTAAAAAAATATAAACATGTAGATTAATATTTAAAAGCATGACAAATGTTCCGTCTGAAATCTCTTCCACTAAATTGATAAAAACCTCCCGTACTGAAAGAGTTAATGATATCGTTATGTGAGATTGTAAAAAAAGTCAACTGATGGAATTTTTCTAGGCTAAAAATTAATCTGGTCTAAACCTAAACCAGTGTGTTACCAGGGCCTCATTATGAGGGAAGTAAAGAATAGTGACACTGTGACCTTCCAGGCATGTCGTAATAGGCGACTAAGGAGGTTGATCGATGGTATGACAAGTGGTCATTGTAAAAAGTATTGTTATGGAAACAGTGCCATATATTTTAGAGCAGTGATCTTTGTAATATGTGCCACTTTGGCACGCAAGGTTTCTGTTTTTGAGATTGTGGTTCTGCCCTATGTGCTGTCTTCGGCTCGAAAGGACAATAGATAGATAGAAACCTAAACAGAACTAGATACTAGACACATTCAAGCCTTGAAAGAGTTCAACTTAATTTTAATTATTTTAGTGTCAGAATGTAAACAAAATATATTTGAATGAACTTGTCTCCCTTCACTTGTTAACTTTTACAAAACAAAATCAAATAAAACAGCAGACAGTCCACTAGGAGTTGAACCAAAAGAACCTTACCCTGCAGACTCCAGTTGCAGGATCACAATCATTTGAACGGCCATTGCAGTTACAGGCAACACACTCCCGCCCAAAACGACCCTTCTCCACTCTGTAAAAGCCTGAAGCGCATTGCTGAAATGAAACAAAACAAATTGACATTAATATTTGATGTCCTTCTTATCTCAGTTACTTAAAGATAATACATGATGTCCTTCTTATCTCAGTTACTTAAAGATAATACATGATGTCCTACTTATCTCAGTTACTTAAAGATAATACATGATGTCCTACTTATCTCAGTTACTTAAAGATAATACATGATGTCCTACTTATCTCAGTTACTTAAAGATAATACATGATGTCCTACTTATCTCAGTTACTTAAAGATAGTACATGATGTCCTACTTATCTCAGTTACTTAAAGATAGTACATGATGTCCTACTTATCTCAGTTACTTAAAGATAGTCCATGATGTCCTACTTATCTCAGTTACTTAAAGATAGTACATGATGTCCTACTTATCTCAGTTACTTAAAGATAGTACATGATGTCCTACTTATCTCAGTTACTTAAAGATAGTACATGATATCCTACTTATCTCAGTTACCTAAAGATAGTACATGACGTCCTACTTATCTCAGTTACCTAAAGATAGTACATGACGTCCTACTTATCTCAGTTACCTAAAGGTAATGCATGGTGTCCTACGTATCTCAGTTACCTAAAGATAGTGCATGGTGTCCTACTTATCTCAGTTACCTAAAGATAGTGCATGGTGTCCTACTTATCTCAGTTACCTAAAGATAGTACATGACGTCCTACTTATCTCAGTTACCTAAAGATAGTACAGTAAAACTGAATAAAAATGATACAATATAAATTGAGTGCAACTAAATATATATCCTACATTATAACAATTACATGCTACTGTACTGATCAATACAGTATCAATTTTTTTGGCCATGTAATGAGAAGAGAACAACTGAAATATATTGTAACAACAGGAAAAATTGAGGGATGAAGAGATAGAGGAAAGCAAAGAGAGAAAAAAACCAGACAGCTTAAGAGAATGGCTTGGCAGAAGGTCAACAACAGAAATGATAAAGAACTGTTGAGATCGAAAGTTGTGGAGAAACAGGATCATCTACGCCAGTAGGCCCGGTACTTGATGATGATGATGTACTGATCAAGATACCTTTCTGGCAGTAACATAGAAGTGTGGTTTGGGAAAGGAATGCTGTTTAATGGTTGGCAGTAACTAGAAAGGTGAGGACATACAGCAAGAAAAGAACAAGAAAAACTAATCCAATTAGAAAGAAGAAAGACACATTTCATCATTAGAAATGTAGATCAAAACATCCTTGATGATACCATAGTAAACAAATGTAGGACAGTGTGATCAGATGTTTGAGAAAATGGGCACCCAAACACTGTTTTCTTCGAATCAGCCCTTAATCAGAATGATCTACCTAATCTCCATCCCATAATCAGAATGATCTACCTAATATCCATCCCTTAATCATTAATCAGAATGATCTACCTAATGTCCCTCCCTCAATCAGAATGATCTACCTAATCTCCATCCCTCAATCAGAATGATCTACCTAATGTCCATCCCATAATCAGAATGATCTATCTAATGTCCATCACTCAATCAGAATGATCTACTTATCTCCATCACTCAATCAGAATGATCTACCTAATCTCCATCCCTCAATCAGAATGATCTACCTAATCTCCATCCCTCAATCAGAATGATCTACCTAATGTCCATCCCATAATCAGAATGATCTACCTAATCTCCATCCCATAATCAGAATGATCTATCTAATGTCCATCACTCAATCAGAATGATCTACTTATCTCCATCACTCAATCAGAATGATCTACCTAATCTCCATCCCTCAATCAGAGTGATCTACGTAATGTCCTTCCCTCAATCAGAATGATCTACCTAATCTCCATCCCTCAATCAGAATGATCTACGTAATGTCCTTCCCTCAATCAGAATGATCTACCTAATCTCCATCCCATAATCAGAATGATCTACCTAATGTCCATCCCATAATCAGAATGATCTACCTAATCTCCATCCCTCAATCAGAGTGATCTACGTAATGTCCTTCCCTCAATCAGAATGATCTACCTAATGTCCATCCCATAATCAGAATGATCTATCTAATGTCCATCACTCAATCAGAATGATCTACTTATCTCCATCACTCAATCAGAATGATCTACCTAATCTCCATCCCTCAATCAGAGTGATCTACGTAATGTCCTTCCCTCAATCAGAATGATCTACCTAATCTCCATCCCTCAATCAGAATGATCTACCTAATCTCCATCACTCAATCAGAATGATCTACCTAATCTCCATCCCTCAATCAGAGTGATCTACGTAATGTCCTTCCCTCAATCAGAATGATCTACCTAATCTCCATCCCATAATCAGAATGATCTACCTAATGTCCATCCCATAATCAGAATGATCTACCTAATCTCCATCCCATAATCAGAATGATCTACCTAATGTCCATCCCTCAATCAGAGTGATCTACATAATGTCCATCCCATAATCACAATGATCTACCTAATCTCCATCCCATAATCAGAATGATCTACCTAATCTCCATCCCATAATCAGAATGATCTACCTAATCTCCATCCCATAATCAGAATGATCTACCTAATGTCCATCCCATAATCAGAATGATCTACCTAATGTCCATCCCTCAATCAGAATGATCTATCTAATGTCCATCCCATAATCAGAATGATCTACCTAATGTCCATCCCATAATCAGAATGATCTACCTAATGTCCATTCCATAATGATATGATCTACCTAATGTCCATTCCATAATGATATGATCTACCTAATGTCCATCCCATAATGATATGATCTACCTAATGTCCATTCCATAATGATATGATCTACCTAATGTCCATTCCATAATGATATGATCTACCTAATGTCCATCCCATAATCAGAATGATCTACCTAATGTCCATCCCATAATCAGAATGATCTACCTAATGTCCATCCCATAATCAGAATGATCTACCTAATGTCCATCCCATAATCAGAATGATCTACCTAATGTCCATCCCATAATCAAAATTATCTACCTAATGTCCATCCCTCAATCAGAATGATCTATCTAATGTCCATCCCATAATCAGAATGATCTACCTAATAAAAAAAGTAAAAGTAAAGTACCCCGTCACGCCAAGTGGCGTATAGGGAAATATGGTGTTAGTGACCCTATATTTTACAGACCTTCAGCACATGATTTTTGGGGTAATGTGGTCAGTATTACGCCCGTGCTGCTTTACTTTCCCAGAAAAAAATCCGGTACCCATTTAAGGCTGGGTGAACCCGCAGCCGTCGGTTGGGATCGAACCCTACCCCTTGTCCGTGGTAGTCCAGTTCACTAACCACTGAGCTATCGCGGCTTCGATCTACCTAATGCCCATCCCATAATCAGAATGATCTATCTAATGTCCATCCCATAATCAGAATGATCTACTTAATGTCCATCCAATAATCAGAATGATCTACCTAATGTCCATCCCATAATCAGAATGATCTATCTAATGTCCATCCCATAATCAGAATGATCTACCTAATGTCCATCCCATAATCAGAATGATCTACCTAATGTCCATCCCATAATCAGAATGATCTACCTAATGTCCATCCCATAATCAGAATGATCTACCTAATGTCCATCCCATAATCAGAATGATCTATCTAATGTCCATCCAATAATCAGAATGATCTATCTAATGTCCATCCAATAATCAGAATGATCTACCTAATGTCCATCCCATAATCAGAATGATCTACCTAATGTCCATCCCATAATCAGAATGATCTATCTAATGTCCATCCCATAATCAGAATGATCTACCTAATGTCCATCCAATAATCAGAATGATCCACCTAATGTCCATCCCATAATCAGAATGACCTACCTAATGTCCATCCCATAATCAGAATGATCTACCTAATGTCCATCCCATAATCAGAATGATCTACCTAATGTCCTTCCCATAATCAGAATGATCTACCTAATGTCCATCCCTCAATCAGAATGATCTACCTAATGTCCATCCAATAATCAGAATGATCTACCTAATGTCCATCCCATAATCAGAATGACCTACCTAATGTCCATCCCATAATCAGAATGATCTACCTAATGTCCATCCCATAATCAGAATGATCTATCTAATGTCCATCCCATAATCAGAATGATCTACCTAATGTCCATCCCATAATCAGAATGATCTACCTAATGTCCATCCAATAATCAGAATGACCTACCTAATGTCCATCCCATAATCAGAATGACCTACCTAATGTCCATCCAATAATCAGAATGACCTACCTAATGTCCATCACATAATCAGAATGATCTACCTAATGTCCATCCCATAATCAGAATGATCTACCTAATGTCCATCCCATAATCAGAATGATCTACCTAATGTCCATCCAATAATCAAAATGATCTACCTAATGTCCATCCCATAATCAGAATGATCTACCTAATGTCCATTCCTCAATCAGAATGATCTACCTCATCCACACCTTCTTTCTAAACAAACATTTCCATTTTCCCCAACCCTTAGCTTCCCATACATCCATCTATGATACAACTACTGATACTTATTTTTATCTTCTCTCGTATACAGTCCTGACAATCTCTATCTCTCAGCTTTTATATCTCAGCCTCATCTGTTGATGTTTCTTGCATCTAACCAAACTAAGCAGGAATTATTGACATTGCTAAGTCCTTGAACTTGTCCACTAATTTGACTTGCACAGTGTCCTCCCCATATCTTGTGATCATGTTTTCACCACTTCATCTCCCCCACACATATTTAGAAAAAGTTATCCCTTGCTCTCGCACATCCTTGCTCTCACACATCCTTGCTCTCTCACATCCTTGCTCTCACACATCCTTGCTCTCTCACATCCTTGCTCTCACACATCCTTGCTCTCTCACATCCTTGCTCTCTCACATCCTTGCTCTCACACATCCTTGCTCTCACACATCCTTGCTCTCACACATCCTTGCTCTCTCACATCCTTGCTCTCACACATCCTTGCTCTCACACATCCTTGCTCTCACACATCCTTGCTCTCTCACATCCTTGCTCTCACACATCCTTGCTCTCATGCATCCTTGCTCTCACACATCCTTGCTCTCTCACATCCTTGCTCTCACACATCCTTGCTCTCACACATCCTTGCTCTCACACATCCTTGCTCTCACACATCCTTGCTCTCACACATCACTTACCCATCACCATCATCACTATCATCACTCAGAATCTTAAAACATCTAGAAGACTAAACTAGTTTTCATCTTTCACCTCCCACTCTCACCTCTCCTGTAATCTTTCCTCCTCTCACTCTCTCCTCTAATCATTTCACCTCCCACTCTCTGCTCTCCTGTAATCTTTCCACCCCCCCACTCTCTTCTATCCTGTAATCTTTCCACCTCCCACTCTCTTCTCTCCTGTAATCTTTCCACCTCCCACTCTCTTCTCTCCTGTAATCTTTCCACCTCCCACTCTCCCCTCTCCAGTAATCTTTCCACCTCCCACTCTCCCCTCTCCAGTAATCTTTCCACCTCCCACTCTCCCCTCTCCAGTAATCTTTCCACCTCCCACTCTCCCCTCTCCAGTAATCTTTCAACCTCTCACGCTCCCCTCTCCAGTAATCTTTCCACCTCTCACTCTCCCCTCTCCAGTAATCTTTCCACCTCCCGCTCTCCCCTCTCCAGTAATCTTTCAACCTCTCACTCTCCCCTCCTTATTTTCTTATCTTTCTCTGCATTTTTAAACTGCTAGTGGAAACACTAAGGTAGTAAGGTGACCATGTACAAAAATGAATGCTTTTATTTGTTGCACTCATGTACTGACCTCACACGAGTAGCCGGCATATCCAGTGGGGCAAGTACACTCTTCAACATTGACTGCTCTGCCGAGGCCTGTCACCTGTGTAACTCCCGTAGTTAGAAGGACATTGCCCAACCTGAAATGATGACCTTGCAATAATGACCTTACAATAATGACCTTACAATAATGACCTTACAATAATGACTGTATAATAATGACCTTACAATAATGACCTTGCAATAATGACCTTACAATAATGGCCTTACAATAATGACCTTACAATAATGACCTTATAATAATGACCTTATAATAATGACCTTGCAATAATGAGGGAGCCGCGATAGCTCAGTGGTTAGTGAACTGGACTACCACGGACAAGGGGTAGGGTTCGATCCCAACCGACGGCTTTCAGGTTCACCCAGCCTTAAATGGGTACCGGATTTTTTTCTAGGAAAGTAAAGCAGCACGGGCGTAATACTGACCTCATTACCCCAAAAATCATATGCTGAAGGTCTGTAAAATATAGGGTCACTAACACCATATTTCCCTATACGCCACTTGGCATGACGGGGGTACTTTACTTACTTTTACTTGCAATAATGACCTTATAATAATAACCGTAACACGAAATCCATGAAATGAATTCACTTCCTGTTTGAATAGAAGATCGCAGCCATGAATTACAACCTATTTTTCAAATTGACCCTTCCATCTGACACAGAATAAAAATGAGGGTTTAACATATTTCATACCATGAGCTGCAAGTCGCGGCTTTAGTTACTGGCGTACTGAGCCTAGAAACCATGATTTGCAGGTTTTAATTTATGGACATTTTCTTAAATTATTTCTGCTATAACCTTGTAATTCCCTTAATAATCATTTTTCCGACTTTGTGAGCAAATTGTCCCAAATGAAATTCATGATTTAGATCAATTTTCATTTATTTTCTTCACTGTTATTTCACATTTTTTTAATTCTGAAAAACGGTGTGGCCCCAGCATGTTAGACACACACTAAACAGGCTGAAACAGTTCTTAAACAAAACAAATATAAATAAAACAATGTGAAAACAAAACAAATATTTAAAAAACAATGTGAAAACAAAACAATTACAACTAAAACATCATAGAACTAAACCAGCACAACTAATAAACTATTATTTTTAAAAAGCAACTAAACTAGACAATTTATCTGCAATTGAAGTGAGTATAAATACAATAATTCTATAACCAGATACATGCAACTAAATTATGAAGGTAAAGTAAAAGTAAAGTACCCCCCCATCACGCCAAGTGGCGTATAGGGAAATATGGTGTTAGTGACCCTATATTTTACAGACCTTCAGCATATGATTTTTGGGGTAATGTAATCAGTATTACGCCCGTGCTGCTTTACTTTCCCAGAAAAAAAATCCGGTACCCATTTAAGGCTGGGTGAACCCGGAAGCCGTCGGTTGGCGATGATGTGCAGGGAATGAGTTGAACGCAGTGTATGATAACAGTTTTACATATGAGAACAAGTTGAACAATATTGAGTTATTTGCGGGTCATCATGATTGCACTCCGAACGTGCCCATAGGTGCTCAGATCCCCTCCTCAGCAAGTCTTGCAGTGTCCAGTGACTGACGACTCCAGTTCTGTGTTGGGTGATAAGTCTTCTTACACGCCCACTAAGTTTCTCATTTTTGGCTGTGCCCATCTTAACTCCCATCTCTCTCATCCGAAGGAGTAATGTGGACTCATGGTTGTCGAAGTCCTGTGACTTTCCCACATCCCGGAGGGCTTTGACGATGTTATGCCCAACCCAATGGTTGACCATTTTCAATGACAGCGCAGCTAGCCAACCTGTTCACGCTTTCATTTCCCCGTACTCCCACATGTCCAGTGACGTAGACAAAGGTGACACACAATGTACGGTGACAGGTTCACAAATGTGAACAAAACAAAACCATTGAGTTTTTGACCTTTCTCAGGAAACAACAACATACAAGGAAAATAAAATCAACGACAAACAAGGAAAATAAAATCTAACTACATTATAGGAAGTAACTAAAACTAGTAAAAAAAAAGTTTAAATTCTGAGACATGCAACTGAAGTAGTGTAAAATAACAAAGAAACAAACAAGTGACCCCACACAGAGAAATTAGCAACTGGCCAACCACCAACAAGAGCACACAAACCTAATAAGAGATTGCTTGTTGTCGTAGGAGGCTCGGATGAGGATAGTGGTCACATTCTCAAGGACAAGCATCAGGTCCTCCCTCGTAGCATATTCAGAGATGTGTTCACCTCGTGGACTGTCTCGACTTCGCTCCCAGGCAGTCTGAGTTTAATATTCCAAGGTTATAAAACATAGATTAGTTGCAAAACCAGACAAGGTCAATATTTCAAGGCCACAAAACAGAGATCAATTACAAAATTACAGAAGCTTAATATTTCATTTACATATGAAATTAATATTTTATGTCTGAATATGTGATGAGCTCAATACTTCAGTTGAATAAAAATACAGGAAATACAGTTATCATGAAAACAATTAGAGAAAAGGAAATAAAATAAATCATCACAAAAATTGAAAGGATCTAAGTAAACATAAACCAGACCATCAAAGGTTTGCTTCATCAACAATCTCAGAAAATCATCATTAATCAATTCTCTTCCTGCCTTCGGGCATAAAATGTCACCATTAGGGATTGTCACTCCTGTCTTCCCTGAGAAAGTTTCTCAAAGTAAACTTTATGTGAAATCTAAACTTTGTGTGTAATCTAAACTTTATGTGAAGTCTAAACTTTATGTGAAATCTAAACTTTATGTGAAATCTAAACTTTGTGTGTAATCTAAACTTTATGTGAAATCTAAACTTTATGTGAAATCTAAACTTTATGTGAAATCTAAACTTTGTGTGTAATCTAAACTTTATGTGAAGTCTAAACTTTATGTGAAATCTAAACTTTATGTGAAATCTAAACTTTGTGTGTAATCTAAACTTTATGTGAAGTCTAAACTTTATGTGAAATCTAAACTTTATGTGAAATCTAAACTTTGTGTGTAATCTAAACTTTATGTGAAATCTAAACTTTATGTGAAATCTAAACTTTATGTGAAATCTAAACTTTGTGTGTAATCTAAACTTTATGTGAAATCTAAACTGTGTGTAATCTAAACTTTATGTGAAGTCTAAACTTTGTGTGTAATCTAAACTTTATATGAAGTCTAAATTTTATGTGAAATCTAAACTTTATGTGAAGTCTAAACTTTGTGTGTAATCTAAACTTTATGTGAAATCTAAACTTTATGTGAAGTCTAAACTTTATGTGAAATCTAAACTTTGTGTGAAATCTAAACTTCATGTGAAGTCTAAACTTTAGTCTGGTAGTGATATAAGAAAGTCACATTAGTCAGGTAGTGAAATAAAAAAAGCACATTAGCCTGATAGTGAGATAAGAAAGGCACATTAGCCTGATAGTGATATTAGAAAGTCACATTAGTCAGGTAGTGAGATAAAAAAGACACATTAGTCTGATAGTGAGATAAGAAAGACACATTAGTCTGATAGTGAGATAAGAAAGACTCATTAGTCTGGTAGTGAGATAAGAAAGACTCATTAGTCTGGTAGTGAGATCAAAAAGGCACATTAGCCTGATAGTGAGATAAGAAAGACTCATTAGTCTGGTAGTGAGATAAGAAAGACTCATTAGTCTGGTAGTGAGATCAAAAAGGCACATTAGCCTGATAGTGAGATAAGAAAGACTCATTAGTCTGGTAGTGAGATAAGAAAGACTCATTAGTCTGGTAGTGAGATAAGAAAGACTCATTAGTCTGGTAGTGAGATAAGAAAGACTCATTAGTCTGGTAGTGAGATAAGAAAGACTCTTTAGTCTGATAGTGAGATAAAAAAGACTCATTAGTCTGATAGTGAGATAAGAAAGACTCTTTAGTCTGATAGTGAGATAAGAAAGACTCTTTAGTCTGATAGTGAGATAAAAAAAGACTCATTTGTCTGGTAGTGAGATAAGAAAAATTCATTAGTCTGATAGTCCCTCCATCTTGATGATCAGATTCCTCTGCAACAATGCTATTCTATGTTTGATGTCTCGTCCCTCCATTCTCGGAGCAATATAACAACTTCCTGTTGACTTACTGTGTCTGTCACAGGCTCGGCTCAGCCTGCCTTCTCTGATTAGGTCTCTCAGAAATGTCCCAGCAGATGGGCCATCAACCAAAGAACTAAATATTGCAACTAATGAATGTATAAATATTAATAAAGAAGACTGAGATAAAAATACTACAAACTAATGAATGTTGAAAGTTTAAAGAAGATTGAAGAAGAAGACATGCAATGCCAGGTATAGTGGTATTCTTCTACTAATGTCCATAGAAATTAAAATCCACAACAATTAAACCACACATTTGAATGGCCTTGCTATATAACCTGGTGAAGTTCATTTGGACCAATCCTTTCATGTTTTCTCTAACACAAGATTACAATCAATTTAAATGACATGAAGTAGACACAAAAACAGCACAATTAATTTAGGAACAGCTTCAACAAAACAAAACAGCTGCTCAGCAGTTTCCTGCTGTCCGATGCCTTTCTCAATAATACTATCTTACCTCTACGAGTGGCACTCTAACAGTAGTGGCAGTCCTTGGCTTGAAGGTTGTCTGCGAGCGATGGATCAAGGTGATTCCGTTCCCCTGGGGAGACATAAATGTTGTAAGAATTTCTCTCCCAAAACTGTCAGTTAAAATCAATATTATTATATAGGGAACTTCCGAGGCGATAATAGGGAATAATAGTCTAAAGATCGGGTTCGATCCCGCTTCGGACCATATATTGTTCTTTGTTTTTTTCTGTTGTTGTTTGTCTGTCATTATTTCCAAGTGCTAACACATACTTCTTTGTTCTATTATTCCCAGTTAAAGTAAAGGGAGTTAATGTTTTCACTTCACACAATTGTTTCTGCTGATATTTCAGTTGATTTGCTCATTTGTGCTTTCCCAGAAAAACAAAATATTGCTTCAGTTACACATTCAAAGTAATTCAAAAATGGTGTATCTTAAAGTTTAAAATCTTTTGTCACTAAAAATTGAAAATTGCATCCCCCAAAACTCTCAGATTTGTCAGTCTTTGATCTGTTTTTTACGAGCATAAACAACTAAAGTAGCAGCCAGACATAAACATTGACTAGAGCTACAAATGTTTGTTACAAACATAAACTACTAAAGTAACAGCCAGACATAAACATTGACTTGAAGTACAAATGTTTGTTACAAGCATAAACTACTAAAGTAACAGCCAGACATAAACATTGACTTGAACTACAAATGTTTGTTACAAGCATAAACTACTAAAGTAACAGCCAGACATAAACATTGACTTGAACTACAAATGTTTGTTACAAGCATAAACTACTAAAGTAACAGCCAGACATAAACATTGACTAAAGCTACAAATGTTTGTTACAATCATAAACTACCAGAAGACTATCATGTATATTCATTACTGTGCACTGCCAGAGTCCAAAAGGTGAGTAAAGAGTTATAGCTCTGTTCTCTGGAAGGGATGTTCATAAGAGGTGGTCAAAGAAAAGAAAAAAATAGCTGTGAAAGCCAACTGAGAGTATTACTCAACAGGCCCTTTTTTGGAACCCCATGGGAAGAGAGACAAGGAGGAAGACCAAAATATTCTTTGAGAAAACAGGTGGAAGCAGAGATGAAAATGATAGGAAAGACATGGAATGATCTTAAAGGATTGGCAAGAAACAGTATGGTTTGGAAAGTGTTTGTTAAAGACTTATGCTCCACAGGGAGTTGAAAGTGTTTGTTGAAGACCTATGCTCTATGGGGAGCTGAAAATGTTTGTTGAAGATCTATGCTCCACAAGAAACTGAAAATGTTTTGTTGAAGACCTATGCTCCACAGGGAGCTGAAAGTGTTTGTTGAAGACCTATGCTCTACAGGGAGCTGAAAGTGTTTGTTGAAGATCTATGCTCCACAGGGAGCTTAAAGGTAGAAGAAAAAAGAAGGTATATATTCCGCTGCTTAGAAAGCAATATCACAAACGGCATCACTGAAATGAGAGCAACTACTATCACTTTATTACTCCAGTTCACTTAAATAAATAAAAGAAAATACACCAAAGACTCAAAATAAGAATAAAATGATGTTAGTAACCACTCTTTAACCACCTGGGCTAACATGGGTGTCATTTTTCCAGAAGTCCTGACTGAATCAAAAACTACAGACAGTAAGTAAGTGAAGAGGACACAAATAGTAATGTGTTTATCACTTACAGATTGTGTTTATCACTTACAGATTGTGTTTATCACTTACAGATTGTGTTTATCACTTACAGATTGTGTTTATCACTTACAGATTGTGTTTATCACTTACAGATTGTGTTTATCACTTACAGATATAATAACATCCGGATCAAAAGTAGGTACATCGAAGCCATCAACCTCATAGTAGACTCGGTAGGTGAGCTCTCCACCATAACTGCTGAGCTGTTGGGCAAAAAGATTAAATACTAGTGAATTTCTTGACTGTGTATACTGTAATGGTCAAAATGAAATGTATTATTGTGAACATGTTGTTTGCTGGTACAGAACAGATATTTGATCAATCATGACATCAGCAAAATAAATAGCTGACACAGTCCGATCTCTTCTGTATCATCACTTAATGACTATTTCATTACTTAAAAGGACAAAAGGGGACAAAATGGCAGTGCCCAGGGCATTCATCTGGTTGGAGTCACAAGACTACACCCACCCTGTACACTAAGTGATTCAATGAACATGAAAAGTGAAAGCGGGCTCTGTACGTTGGCAGTTGGTCGAGTCATTCCAGAAGTTAACAATACGCAGTCACCGGTGTCTATGTCCCTGGACATGCAAAGTATGGAGAAATTAAAGACAGGACAAGCTGGCTAGCTGAACCAATGGATCAGGCAGACATCATTAATGCCCTCGAAGATGATGAAAAGGCATAGGACTTTGACAAACCATGAGTCCAGGTCTTTCCTTTGGATGAAGGAGATGGGAGTTAAGATGGGCACATATGAGAGGCTTTGTGGACATGTAAGAAGACTTATCAACCAACACAGAACTGGAGTCGTCAGTCACTGGATGCTGCTGGACTTGCTGAGGAGGTGATTTGAGCACCTATGGACATGTTATTAAATGTGTTAGACGAGTGACAGGAAACTGTCAGAGAGATAAGATCAGAAACGAAGAACTGAGAAAAAAGCTAGGAATAGCCCTCACCATAGAATATATAAGGAAACAACAGATAAAATGGTTTGGCCACGTGACAAGACAGAGAGATCAAAACACAACACAACAAGCCTTCAACAAATGTTGTGAGAACACCAGCCCCAAGGGCCGACCATGAAAAAGATGGATCGATGGAATATTAGAAGCACTAGGAAACATAACAGCAGCAGAGGTGAACAGAAGAGCAAAAGACCGCAAATTATATCTCCCATCGATGCTGAAAGGCAGATGAGAAAAGGAAAGAAGTAGAAGAAGAAAAAGAAGATGGACATGTTTAGAGTGCAATGAAGATTGCCCACAAATAACTCAGAAGGATACAGATGAATTGTGTCACTAACTTATGGCAGCCATGATGCCCTTACCTTTCAGCATGACACATCTGTCTCTGCCAAGACATTTCTGGGTGCCAAGTTGCTTTCTTTATTTGATCCCTACATGCATGGCCAGGCTGGTTAGTTCCCAGGGGAACTGTTGTCCCTCGCCTTATAGCACATCTTCAGTCCAAATTTAGTTGTCCTTCATTTTATAGTATGTCTTCAGTCTAAATTTAGTTGTCCTTCATTTTATACTGTGTCTTTAGTCTAAATTTAGCTGTCCTTCATTTTATGCTATGTCTTTAGTCTAAATTTAGTTGTCCTTCATTTTATACTGTCTTCAATCTAAATTTAGTTGTCCTTCACCTTGCTGCAGTGAAAAAACATATAAATCTTATCAAGAACCATGTCAGTCAGCAGAAGCCAAGTAACCAAACATGACTCTCAAGATGGAGAGGTCAGTGAGTAGGAACAACACTAATTTAAATATGATTCTATCATCTTGCAGTGAGACTACAGACATGCCTGAGCTCAGAGAGTGAAAGGACTCAATCCTGCCAGGAATTAAACACAACCATCATCATCAAGTACCTGGCCTACTGGCGTAGGTGATCATGTCTCTCCACAATTTTTTATTTCAGCAGCTATTTATCATCTCTGTTGTTGACCTTCTGCCAACCCATTCTCTTAAGCTGTCTGGTATTTTCTCTCTTTGCTTTCCTCTATCTCTTCGTCCCTCAATTTTTTCAGTTGTTACAATATATTCCAGTTGTTCTCTTCTCATTACATAGCCAAAAAATGATGATTGTTTCTTCCTAATATTAGAAATTAGCTCTCTTTTTGCTTTGACCTCTCTCAGAACATCTTCATTTCTCTTCTTAGCTTCCATGGTATTCTCAACATTCTTCTGTAAAACCACATTTCTACAGACTCCAGTGATTTTCTTGTCTGTTGTCTTATTGTCCATGATTCGCATCCATATGTTAAGACTGGCTCTACGTAACATTTAAGAACTCTTTTTCTTGTTTCTATTGTCAAAAATTGATTGCACAGTATCTTCCTCATTTTTTGGAAAGCTGCTTTTGCCTGAGCCATTCTGCATCTCACCTCTTTTGTACATCTTCCATCTGAGGTTAACAAAGTTCCCAAATATTTCAATTCATTTACTTTTTTAAATATTGTTCCACTTGTCTTTATTTTGCACTGAGGTGATGTCTTTTAAATACAGTAACAATAAAAAAAAAAGTAAAATGTTCTCTCCTATATCTTAAAGTGTATGGAATATATAAGTTAGCACCCATGCTTTTCTATGACCTTGACACATTTTATAAGTGATGTGCTCTGTATCACATCAGGTCATGCCACACCCTCTAAAAAGTCTGGTACCCATTTAAGACTGGGTGAACCTAGGAGCTATCAGTCAGGATCAAATATAACTTCATGCTCAATCCAGTTCACAAATTACTTATCTACCTTGACTATCAATGATCAAAAACTGTGAATTACAAGTGCTGTATTGTCAAACTAATGGAACAAACCCGCTTGCTCAAATACTGGTAGGGGAGAGACCAGTAGTAGTTGCCAGCCCTGAGGACATTGTTGAAGTCCCTGACTTCAAACTCCCTGGAGGAAGGGATGTACTGAACGAAGCCTTGCTCCGTCTGCTCCAGATTGGCACGCTTCACAAGAGTCACCTGATTGCCAAGTGTAATCTGAAAAATGAAGACAACAGTATGAGTTCTCATCCACAACATCAGAATTAGTAGTTACAACTCCGTTTTAGGAATTATTAGCAGTTTTAACTCCGCTCTATGAATTATTAGCAGTTATACCTCTACTTTAGGAATTATTACCAGTTACAACTCTACCCCATGAATTTTTAGGTACAACTCTACTCCATGAATTATTAGTAGTTACAACTCTACTCCATTAATTATTATTAGTTATAACTCCACTCCATGAATTATTAGTAGTTACAACTCTACTCCATGAATTATTATTAGTTATAACTCCACTCCATGAATTATTAGCAGTTACAACTCTACTCCATTAATTATTAGTAGTTACAACTCTACTCCATGAATTATTAGTAGTTACAACTCTACTCCATGAATTATTAGTAGTTACAACTCTACCCCATGAATTATTAGTAGTTACAACTCTACTCCATGAATTATTAGTAGTTACAACTTTACTCCATGAATTATTAGTAGTTACAACTCCACTTCATGAATTATTAGTAGTTACAACTCTACTCCATGAATTATTAGTAGTTACAACTCCACTCCATGAATTATTAGTAGTTACAACTCTACTCCATGAATTATTAGTAGTTACAACTCTACTCCATTAATTATTAGTAGTTACAACTCCACTCCATGAATTATTAGTAGTTACAACTCCACTCCATGAATTATTAGTAGTTACAACTCTACTCCATGAATTATTAGTAGTTACAACTCTACTCCATGAATTATTAGTAGTTACAACTCTACTCCATGAATTATTAGTAGTTACAACTCTACTCAATTAATTATTAGTAGTTACAACTCTACTCCATTAATTATTAGTAGTTAAAACTCTACTCCATTAATTATTAGTAGTTACAACTCTACTCCATTAATTATTAGTTACAACTCTACCCCATGAATTATTAGTAGTTACAACTCTACTCCATGAATTATTAGTAGTTACAACTCTACTCCATGAATTATTAGTAGTTAAAACTCTACTCCATTAATTATTAGTAGTTACAACTCTATTCCATTAATTATTAGTTACAACTCTACCCCATGAATTACTAGTAGTTACAACTCTACCCCATGAATTAGTAGTTACAACTCTACTCCATGAATTATTAGTAGTTACAACTCTACTCCATGAATTATTAGTAGTTACAACTCCACTCCATGAATTATTAGTAGTTACAACTCTACTCCATGAATTATTAGTAGTTACAACTCCACTCCATGAATTATTAGTAGTTACAACTCCACTCCATGAATTATTAGTAGTTACAACTCTACTCCATGAATTATTAGTAGTTACAACTCCACTCCATGAATTATTAGTAGTTACAACTCCACTCCATGAATTATTAGTAGTTACAACTCTACTCCATGAATTATTAGTAGTTACAACTCTACTCAATTAATTATTAGTAGTTACAACTCTACTCCATGAATTATTAGTAGTTACAACTCTACTCCATGAATTATTAGTAGTTACAACTCTACTCCATTAATTATTAGTAGTTACAACTCTACTCCATGAATTATTAGTAGTTATAACTCTACCCCATGAATTATTAGTAGTTACAACTCTACTCCATGAATTATTAGTAGTTACAACTCTACTCCATGAATTATTAGTAGTTACAACTCTACTCCATGAATTATTAGTAGTTAAAACTCTACTCCATTAATTATTAGTAGTTACAACTCTACTCCATTAATTATTAGTTACAACTCTACCCCATGAATTACTAGTAGTTACAACTCTACCCCATGAATTAGTAGTTACAACTCTACTCCATGAATTAGTAGTTACAACTCTACACATGATTAAGATGAATCGCATGACTAAGATATTACTAAGAATCATCATGCGAAGAGTGCGAAACAAAATCAGTCCAGAAATTAGTGATGAACAGTGTGGTATAAACAATATTAGAAAGCATAGATGGAGACAGCAAAGATCTAAGAATAATAAAGAACATGTATTGGCAACAAACAGCGGCCATAAGAACTGGAAATCAGTTGGGAATGTTTCAACAAATAAAACAGGGTGTTAGGCAAGGTTGTGTGCTGTCACCAGATTTGTTTAACATGTATAATGAGATTATTTTAAAATCAATAAGGAACATGCCTGGAATAACAATCAGAGGTCATAATATAAATAATCTAAGGTAGGCTGATGATACTGTCTTAATCGCTAAGAGTGAAAATGAGTTACAAGAAATGTTGGACATTATAGTGAAAGAAAGCAAAAATAAAGGACTCAGCCTTAATAGCAAAAAGAAAGAAGTAATGGTAACAACAAAGAAAAAGACATAATATCAGTGTACAATAAAGACAAGTGGAACAATATTAAAACAGGTAAATGAATTTAAATATCTGAGAACATTGTAAACCTCAGATGGTAGATGTACAACAGAGGTGAGATGGAGAATGGCTCAGGCAAAAGCAGCTTTCCAAAAAATAAGGAAGATACTATGCAATCCATTTTTGACAATAAAAACAAGAAAAGAGAGTTCTAAAATGTTATGTAGAGTCAGTCTTAACATATGGATGTGAATCATGGGCAATAAAACAACAGACAAGAAAATCACTGGAGGCTGTAGAAATGTGGTTTTTATAGTAGAATGTTGAGAATACCATGGATAGCTAAAAAGAGCAATGAAGCCGTTCCGAAAGAGGCCAAATAAAAAATAGAGAGCTAATTTCCAATATCAGGAAAAGACAATCATCATTTTTTGGCCACGTAATGAGAAAGGAACAGCTGGAATATATTGTAACAACTGGGAAAATTGAGGGATGAAGAGATAGAGGGAAGCAAAGAGAAAAGATACCAGACAGCTTATGAGAATGGCTTGGCAGAAGGTCAACAATAGAAATGATAAATAATTGTCGAGATCGAAAGTTGTGGAGAGACTTGATCACCTACACCAGCAGGCCTGGTACTTGATGATGATGATAATGAAGATGAGAGGCTACTCTGATTATAAACAGATGCTGCCTTGTAAAAAGGTAAATAAAAACCAAAGGCTGAAGACAAGTGTAATGTATGGTAAGGTGCAATGTATAGAGCAACACAATTTGCTAATAAATACAAATGAAGAAGAAATATTTCACAATATGTGTTTCACTGACAAGAATGTGTTTTGCCCAAAGGAGAAATGTTTCACAAAATGTTTTTAGTCCAGAGAATCAAAACGATCCACTCGATGATCATTCTAATTAGAAATGTAAATGGAAAAACCTGAAAAAACAGAATTAGAAATGATATAAGAGAAAGAGTAGGCATTGAACAAATCCTAAGCTACATACAGAAACAACAAATAAACTGGTTTGCCCATCTAGAAAGAATGCCGTGTGATTCCTTACGATACGAAGCATATATTAAAAGAGGAGAAGAGAAGAGCAAGAGGCAGGCCCAGAGTAAGATGGACAGACAACATCAAAGAAATTCTACAACATTAATTGACAATGAGTGAAGTCACCAAAAGGGAGAGAACTAGAACTTTGTATGTCCCTTGACATCTTACCAGGCACAAGAGGAAGTGAAGAAAGAAAGAAAGAAAGAAAGAAAGAAAGAAAGAAAGAAAGAAAGAAAAAAGAAAGAAAGAAAGAAAGAAAGAAATAAAGAAACACACATAAGACAAGAAGACAAAACGTTAACGCACCTGAGACAACTGTAGGTTACTGCTGTAGCAGGTTTGTGTTTGACCAAAGCAGAAACATCGTATGCACTCTTCAGGTCTGGAGGCATCAATATTGAATCTCGGTGCCTGGCATACACCGATGGTTCCTGGAGTGGAAGTTAGAACTTTGATGATTACGCAAGTTTACCTAGTCCCAAATCATATCATTCCCCTCCATAGAATCACATCAGATCAGTATTTCCTGAGTATGAACATTTATCAACACATCTCAAGTGTAATTCCCAAGTGCTAACTTCTATTGAGAAACTCAAGTGCTGACTTCTATTGAGAAACTCAAGTGCTGACTTTTATTGAAACAATCCAAGTGCTGACTTTTATTGAAACAACCCAAGTGCTAACTTCTATTGAGAAACTCAAGTACTGACTTTTATTGAAACAATCCAAGTGCTGACTTTAATTGAAACAACCCGAGTGCTGACTTTTATTGAAACAACCCAAGTGCTGACTTTTATTGAAACAACCCAAGTGCTGACTTTTATTGAAACAACCCAAGTGCTTACTTTTATTGAAACAACCCAAGTGCTGACTTTTATTGAAACAACCCAAGTGCTGACTTTTATTGAAACAACCCAAGTGCTAACTTTTATCAACACCTCCCACGTAAGTTAAAAAAAGGTAATGGTACTTTTTTATTTAAAAAATTTTCTGATTTTTAAGAAGTTAACAGAATATAGAACAATATGAGATAAGAAGTTAACAAAATATAGAACAATATGAGATAAGAAGTTAACAGAATATAGAACAATATGAGATAAGAAGTTAACAGAATATAGAACAATATGAGATAAGAAGTTAACAAAATATAGAACAATATGAGATAAGAAGTTAACAGAATATAGAGCAATATGAGATAAGAAGTTAGCAGAATATAGAACAATATGAGATAAGAAGTTAACAGAATATAGAACAATATGAGATAAGAAGTTATCAGAATATAGAACAATATGAGATAAGAAGTTAGCAGAATATAGAACAATATGAGATAAGAAGTTAACAGAATATAGAACAATATGAGATAAGAAGTTAACATAAAATATAACACAATAATATAAGAAATTAGTACAATATAGAACAATATAAGGTAAGAAAATGAGACTATCCAATAAGCATGACAGACTTTGCCAATAAATAAATATATATTGCAGATGGAGGCCACTGTTTGCACTGGTAGTACGACCTTCTTATGTGAATCCTAGATGTAGAATTGTTTAAATATGCTTCATCTAGAATGTGATGTTAAAATATTCCATATCAAGGGGTTTGACACATTAATGGAAAGATAATCAATAACCTGAGATATGCTGATGATACTGTTCTACTAGCAGAAAATCCTAGAAACCTACAACAATTGCTTAATGTGATAAACATAACAAGCAAAAAATATGGACTAGAAATGAATATCAAAAAGACTAAAACTATGATCATAAACAAAGAAAATTCTCAAGACCTACAATTAAATATCACAGTGGAGGGAATACATCTGGAGACAGTCCAGAGCTACAACTACCTGGGACATACTATAACCAATGATGGAAAATGTAAAATTGAAATAAACAAAAGAATAGGTATGGCAAAAAGTCATTTTAATGCCATGAAAAATATACTAACAACAAAACAAATATCAACAGGGCTGAAACTAAGAATGGCAAAATGTTACATCTTCTCAATATTCTTGTATGGTGCAGAAACATGGACATTAGACAAGAAAACAGAACAGGAAATTGAAGCCTTTGAAATGTGGATATATAGAAGAACAGGTAGAATTGGATGGAAAGAAAAGATAACAAATGGTGAAGTTTTAAAACAACTGAAAATAAAAAGAGAACTACTAAATACAATTAAGACAAGACAAATGAAATTTTTGGGGCATGTTGAAAGACACAAAAGCCTACTAAAAATAATATTGGAAGGGAAAATACAAGGTAAACGAGGCAGAGGCAAACCAAGACTAACATGGACGAGTAACATCAAAAGATGGACAAGTCAATCTACGACAGCCTGCACCATCAAAGCAAGAAACAGAGTAGAATGGCGATCCATGGTAGCCAACCTTCGTTGGGGAGACGGCACTCAATGATGATGATGACACATTGTGGCAAGGCTGTATTTGCTAATGTTTTTTAATTGAAAATAACAGTCAGAAAATGTAAAAAAACTGATCTAGAGTACACAGTTTGTTCAAAAAATTTGCTAGGGAAGCTGGAGAAGAAGTCAAATAAGAGAATTGTAAAGTTGAAGTGGAAATAATTGTGGAAACAACAAGTTGAAAGCCACAAAAAAATTATTCCTGGTTTCAAAACGTTGATAGCTGGAGTCAGTTTTTGCAGCTCGCTGCATGGAATATGTTAATGTAAGATTCCTGACATCTCAAACAGAGACCATATCACAGAAGATAAAGTTTTAGAAAACCTTCCATATAGGCTCACAAAAATAGCTTTTTCTGAGTTCTTTTTTATGCTGTCAATGGTCAAGGTAAAGAAATTATGCTGGTACGGGCACGTCACACGATCTATCTACCATCTGAAAGAGAAAAATAAAGGAGGATATGTAAGGTAGACAAAGGAGAAAATGAAATATTAAAGATAGAACAAGGAAAATGTTGAAACCAATACAGATGTTATCAAACAACAGAGTCAAATGTGAGAGATTGTGAACAACACGTTGTTGTGCCAATACCAACATGTTTCCTGATGAACAAAGTGACCAGGTGGGCATGAGATTAGAATTCTGCACAAAGATAAACGAGTACAAAACATAAGAACTTAAGTTAAATGAATATAGAAAATGAAGAACATACATTTAAAATAATGTAGAATACAAGAATATGGAGTTAAAAGAATACAGAACAAAAGAGCATAAAGTTAAAAGAATACAGAACAGAAGAGCATAAAGTTAAAAGAATACAAAACATGAAAAACATACATTTAAAATAATATCAAAATAGAACATGGAGTTAAAAGAATACAGAATACAGAATATTGAGTTAAAAGAATACCGAATACAGAACATTGAGTTAAAAGAATACAGAACATTGAGTTAAAAGGATGGCAAGAAATGTCTGTTATTTTGGCAAAAGTTAGCTGGAAAGGAAACACAAAATAATGAGGTAGGAAGTGAAGTGATGGAAGCAGTTTAACTGTAACACTTTAGTTGCTGGCATTCCTGAACTTACTTCTAACAATAATTAGAGCATCTGGAACTGCAAAGATGCTGCCCCTGTTGTTGATGGCCTCACAAGTGTATGCCCCGGCATCCTCAGGTCGGGCATTTCTAATAACTAAAATGCCCTTGCCATCAATGCTGGTCACGGTCACTCTGTCGCCAGAAGGAATGTTGCCCCAGTTTAATCGCCAGACGATCAGTGGTATTGGAATACCCACAGCCTCACAGATGATGGTGAAAGTGCCGTTGACTTCCACAGTGATTTCAGGTGACGGTGGTACAACAATGGTTGGAGGAACTGGTAGACAACATCACAACAGTGGACGGTGAAAGTGACACTGGCACAACATTGAGTTACTAATAACATAGTCGTACTAAGAAATATAATGCAATATTCTTCTTCTGATCAATGGCTTGACAAGCTGTCATTGTAAAAAGTGTTGTTATGGAAACAGACCATAGATTTTAGAAGCAGTGATCTCTGCAATATGTGCCATTTTGGCACACAAGGTTTCTGTTTTTGAGATTGTGGTTCTGCCCTATATGCCATCTTTGGCTCGAAAGGATAATTAATTAATAGATAGATTAGATAAGATAGATTAGATAAGATAGATTAGATAAGATAGATTAGATAAGATAGATAAGATAGATTAGATTAGAGAGATTAGATTAGATAGATTAGATAAGATAAAATTAGATAAGATTTGATAAGATAAGATTAGATAAGATTAGATAGATTAGATAGATTAGATAGATTAGATAGATTAGATAGATTAGATAGATTAGATAGATTAGATAGATTAGATAGATAGATAAGATAGATAGATAAGATAGATAGATAGATAGATAAGATAGATAGATAGATAGATAAAATAGATAGATAGATAAGATGGATGGATGGATGGATGGATGGATGGATGGATGGATGGATGGATGGATGGATGGATGGATGGATGGATGGATGGGTGGGTGGGTGGGTGGGTGGGTGGGTGGGTGGATGGATGGATGGATGGATGGATGGATGGATGGATGGATGGATGGATGGATGGATGGATGGATGGATGGATGGATGGATGGATGGATGGATGGATGGATGGATGGATGGATGGATGGATGGATGGACGGACGGATGGATGGATGGATGGATAGATAGATTCTTTTTCTACTTTCCTTCTTCATTTGCTTTCCAGCTTTATGGGGAGATGTTATAACTGAATCTTGCTCTTTTGTTGACTTCTCCTGCTGATGTTTTCTCGTGTTTCTTGTATTCTTTCAATCCATCTTTTTTTAACGGTTGATTCTCCATCTACCCACCTGTCTAAGCCATCAAAATTAATCTAATCCACATAATTAACATAATTAACACAATCCACGTAATTTATCTAATCCATATAATTAATATAATCCAGAAAATTTATCTAATCCATATAATTAATATAATCCATCAAAATTAATATAATCCATTTAATTAATCTAATCCACATAATTAATCCATCCATCTAATTAATTTAACCCATCTAATCCATCTAATCCATCAATCCACCCATCCAACTATCCATCCATCGACTAACCACAAGATGAGAGTTATTTGGCAGCAATGCCAGTCTACACAAGTTGCAGGTTTGCTATGACAAAGACACCACATATCTTTACATTCCCTGCAACACTTTGATGTCTATATTGGAATATTTTACTTTGTCTTTGCACATATTTGACCTTAGCTCATACGTGTAATTTTTCTTTCTTTCTTCACTTCATTTTGTACTTGTTTGAGTTGTCGAGGGAGATACAAAGTTCTGGTTCTCTCCCTTTTGGCGGCTTCACTCATTGTCACTTGATGTTGTTGTAGCGTTTCTTTAATGCTGTCCATCCATCTTACTCTGGGTCTGCCTCTTGCTCTTCTCCCTTCTCCTCTTTTAATATAAGCTTTGTATGGTAAAGAATCACACGACATTCTTTCTAGATGGACAAACCAGTTTATTTGTTGTTTCTGTATGTAGCTTAGGATTAGTTCAATGACTACTCTTTCTCTTATAATATCATTTCTGATTCTGTCTTTTCTGGTCACTCCAAGCACTTTTCTCAGACATCTCATCTCTGTGGTAACAAGCTTTCTTTTATGTTTAGACTTAAGTGTTTATGTTTGACATTGGTAGCACAATGTTGGAATGAATATACTCTGATATATTTTGAAAAGTGTTCCTTGTTGCAGTTTCCTCATATTCCAAGTCTGGCTTGCTGCAGGAGCTACTGAGTTAAGTGCTCTGTGCACACCGTGAGCTGTGTGTCTCATCCATTTTGATCATGTTTCGATATTCCAATTGTTTACGATGAATGATGATATCTTATGACAGGGAACAGCTGGCTGTGTTCACTTTCTGTGCGGTTTCGCCTTATGTCTTTTGGCATGTGCTGAGATGTTGATTCGGATGATTGCGCTGGCATGGGTGGTTGAGCAATTAACAATTTTGATTTGGTTGCAGTGATACTGGGGCCTTCCATAACCAAATAACCAAATACTCTGTATAAGATGTTTCTTGGTGGTAATAGGTATTGCTTTTAGTTGAAGTATAGGGGATAGCTGTCCCAATATTTGGTTTGTGTTGAAGTACAGGGAATAGCTGTCCCAATATTTGGTTTGTGTTAAAGTATAGGGGATAGCTGTCCCAATATTTGGTTTGTGTTAAGTATAAGGGATAGCTGTCCCAATATTTGGTTTGTATTGAAGTATAGGGGATAGCTGTCCCAATATTGGTTTGTGTTGAAGTATAGGAGATATCTGTCCCAATTTTTGGTTTGTGTTGAAGTATAGGGGATAGCTGTCCCAATATTTGGATTGTGTTGAAGTATAGGGGATAGCTGTCCCAATATTTGGTTTGTGTTGAAGTATAGGGGTTAGCTGTTCCAATATTTGGTTTGTGTTGAAGTATAGGGGATAGCTGTCCCAATATTTGGTTTGTGTTGAAGTATAGGGGATAGCTGTCCCAATATTTGGTTTGTGTTGAAGTATAGGGGATAGCTGTCCCAATATTTGGTTTGTGTTGAAGTATAGGGGATAGCTGTCCCAATATTTGGATTGTGTTGAAGTATAGGGGATAGCTGTCCCAATATTTGGTTTGTGTTGAAGTATAGGGGATAGCTGTCCCAATATTTGGTTTGCTTCATCAATTTTACCATTTTCAGATGTTGTTCCCAGATATTTAAAGTTATACTTGTATTAACATGTGTGGCATGTTTGTTCTCTGGAGTCTAGAGAAGAGTAAACATCATAAAGAGCACGTAATCTCATGGTGGCCTGATGTGTTGACAGTACTAAGTTGGTCAGAGCAACACGTAGGATCCATGACAAGAAACTGCAGCTCCTGATAACTCTTCACATGAGAACAGGACAACAAAAACAACTAAGACAATACAATGAAAATAGATAGCACAAACTATAATGTTATGTGAATTAATTTATGTGGACTGTATTGCTATGTGAACTATATTGCTATGAAGATTATATTGAAATGTGAACTATATTGCTATGTGAACTATATTGATATGTGAGCTGTATTGCTATGTGAACTATAGTGATGTGTGAACTGTACTTCTAAGAGGACTATATTGAAATGGGAACTATATTGCTGTATGAACTATATTGCTATAAGAACTATATTTCTATGAGGACTATATTTAAATGTGAACTATATTGCTATGTGAACTATAGTGATATGTGAACTGTATTGTTATGTGGACTATATTGATATGTGGACTATATTGATATGTGAACTATATTGCTATGTGAACTATATTATTATGTTGACTATATTGCTATGTGAACTGTATTGCTATGTGGAATGAACCATGTAAAATCATATGTAGCCAAATTTGTGACATTTATCCTTGTCACAGATAAGAACAAACAACGTGTTATCATAACTCACTACAACCAATTTCATCCGATCGATCCAGACAGTCAAGTTCTCCATCACACTGGTAGGCTGAGGGGATACACTGGTCATTAGTCGTACATGAAAACTCATCAGTCCGGCATGGAGCCCCAGGTAAACGAGTCGCTAGAAATTATAATTATGGGTAAATGGCAACAAGTGGAACAATATTAAAACAGGTGAATGAATTGAAATATTTGGGAACATTGTTAACCTCACATGGTAGATGTACAACAGAGGTGAGGTGCAGAATGGCTCAGGCAAAAGCAGCTTTCCAAAAAAATTGGGAAGATACTGTGCAATCGATTTTTGACAATAGAAACAGGAAAAAGAGTTCTTAAATGTTATGTAGAGCCTGTCTTAACATATATATGTGAATCATGGACAATAGGACAGACAAGAAAATCACTGGAGGCTGTAGAAATGTGGTTTTACAGAAGAATGCTGAGAATACCATGGACAGCTAAGATGAGTAAAGAAAATGTTCTGAAAGAGATCAAAGCAAAAAGAGAGCTAATTTCCAATATTAGGAAGAAACAATCATCATTTTTTGATCATGTAACGAGAAGGGAACAGCTGTAATATTTTGTAACAACTAGGAAAATTGAGGGACGAAATGAATTCAAAGAGATAGAGGGAAGCAAAGAGAAAAGATACCAGACAGTTTAAGAGAATGGCTTGGCAGAAAATCAACACCAGAAATAATAAATAGCTGTTGAGATCGAGAGTTGCGGAGAGACATTATCACCTATGCCAGCAGGCAAAACACTTGATGATGATAATGATGATGATAACAACAATATCTTGTATTATTTACAATACTAACATCCAATTTAAAATATTTCTTGGTCTTTATTATAGCTTTAATAACAGTGTTCTATAATTATAGTTCTATAACAATAACCATTGCAATCTTTTAAATAACATGGACATTAGACAAGAAAACAGAACAGAGAATTGAAGCCTTTGAAATGTGGATATATAGAAGAATAGGTAGAATTGGATGGAAGGAAAAGAAAACAAATGATGAAGTCTTAAAACAACTAAAAATGAAAAGAGAATTACTAAACACAATTCAAACAAGACAAATGCGATTTTTGGGTCATGTTAAAAGACACAACAGCCTACTAAAAGTTATCCTGGAGGAGAAAATACAAGGTAAAAGAGGCAGAGGCAAAACAAGACTAACATGGACGAGTAACATCAAAAGATGGACAAATCAGCCGGCACCATCAAAGCAAGAGACAAAGCAGAATGGCGCTCCATGGTAGCCAACCTTAGTTGCAGAGACGACACTCGATGATGATGATGATGATGATTGAGTCTCTGCTCTGACCTTTGTAAAATAACAAGTTAGATAACAAAATCCATGAGATAAAGAAAATAATACAAAAGTGAACTTTAAAGGAAATGAGCTTACGGCAGTTAGATTCATCAGAGTTATCATTGCAGTCGTTGTCTCCATCACATCTCCAGATCTTCATGGCACACTGACCATTATTACATTGGAACTCATTCGGTTCACAAGGCAGGCCAAAATCTAAGATGGGTTCATTCAGTTCAATTCAGTTCATTTTCTTTCTGTTCTTCACAATTAAAATGTATCATACACAATCATTCTGTTCTTCACAGTTAAAATGTATCATACACAATCATTCTGTTCTTCACAGTTAAAAAGTATCATACACAATCATTCTGTTCTTCACAGTTAAAATGTATCATACACAATCATTCTGTTCTTCACAATTAAAATGTATCATACACAATCATTCTGTTCTTCACAGTTAAAATGTATCATACACAATCATTCTGTTCTTTACAGTTAAAAAGTATCATACACAACCATTCTGTTCTTCACAATTAAAATGTATCATACACAATCTTTCTGTTCTTCACAGTTAAAATGTATCATACACAATCGTTCTGTTCACAGTTAAAATGTATCATACACAATCGTTCTGTTCACAGCTAAAATGTATCATACACAATCATTCTGTTCTTCACAGTTAAAATGTATCATACACAATCTTTCTGTTCTTCACTGTTAAAATGTATCATACACAATCATTTTGTTGTTCACAATTAAAATGTATCATACACAATCATTCTGTTCTTCACTGTTAAAATGTATCATACACAATTGTTCTGTTCTTCACAGTTAAAATGTATCATACACAATCATTCTGTTCTTCACAGTTAAAATGTATCATACACAATCTTTCTGTTCTTCACTGTTAAAATGTATCATACACAATCATTCTGTTGTTCACAGTTAAAATGTATCATACACAATCTTTCTGTTCTTCACTGTGCATCCATCAAGACATAATAGCATTAATCAAGACATAATGGCATTAATCAAGACATAATGGCATCAATCAAGACATAATGGCATCAATCAAGATATACAGGATATAAATCAAGATATACTGACATCAGGCAAGACATACTGGGAATCAATCAACATATATTGGACATCAATGAACACATATCTAGCTCAATTAACACATAGTTAGCATCAATTAACACATAATTAGCATCAATTAACACATATCTAACATCAATTAACACATAGTTAGCATCAATTAACACATATCTAACATCAATTAACACATAGTTAGCATCAATTAACACATATCTAACATCAATTAACACATAGTTAGCATCAATTAACACATAATTAGCATCAATTAACACATAGTTAGCATCAATTAACACATATCTAGCATCAATTAACACATAGTTAGCATCAATTAACACATAATTAGCATCAATTAACACATATCTAACATCAATTAACACATAGTTAGCATCAATTAACACATATCTAACATCAATTAACACATAGTTAGCATCAATTAACACATACCTAACATCAATTAACACATAGTTAGCATCAATTAACACATATCTAACATCAATTAACACATAATTAGCATCAATTAACACATATCTAACATCAATTAACACATAGTTAGCATCAATTAACACATAATTAGCATCAATTAATACATATCTAACATCAATTAACACACAATTAGTATCAATTAAAACATAATTAGCATCAATTAACACATATCTAACATCAATTAAAACATAATTTGTATCAATTAATACATAATTAGCATCAATTAAAACATAAATAGTATCAATTAATACATAATTAGCATCAATTAAAACATAATTAGTATCAATTAATACATAATTAGTATCAATTAAAACATAATTAGTATCAATTAACACATAATTAGTATCAATTAAAACATAATTAGTAGCAATTAACACATAATTAGTATCAATTAAAACATAATTAGCATCAATTAACACATCTAACATAAATTAAAACATAATTAGTATCAATTAATACATAATTAGCATCAATTAAAACATAATTAGTATCAATTAATACATAATTAGCATCAATTAAAACATAATTAGTATCAATTAATACATAATTAGTATCAATTAAAACATAATTATTATCAATTAATACATAATTAGCATCAATTTACGCATCATTAACATCAACTAACACATAATTAGCATCAATTAACGCATCATTAACATCAACTAACACATATTTAGCATCAATTAACACATCATTAACATCAACTAACACATATTTAGCACCACTCCTATATTTAGTCAACACATACTGAACTGCACTCAGAGTATTTAGGCATCATTCAATACAAAGGGAAACCACAATAGCTCAGTGGTTAGTGAGCTGGACAAACAAAGGACAAGAGGTCAGGTTTGATCCTGATTTGGCTTCCGGGTTCAACCAGCCGTAAATGGGTACTGGATTTTCTTCTGGGAAAGTAAAGTGGCACAGGCATAATACTGACCACATTCCCCCAGAAATTGTGTGCCGAAGGTCTATAAAAATTATGGTCAATAACACAATATTCCCTATACATCCCTTGGGGTGACAGGGCTCTTGACTTTTGTTACCCCTTTTATCCAATACATAGTGGCCACCACTGAATACTTACTGCAGTTTCTCTCATCTGATTGGTCGGTGCAGTCAATTTCTCCATCACAAATATAGTCTCTCGGGATACACTGTCCGCTGGAGCAGGTAGCCTCGTTTCTCTCACAAGGTCCTTCTTGATCTGGAGGTTGTGTTGGTGGACCAACTGTGGAGAATATTTCAGATATTTCAGATGTGCTGCATGTTACTTTCAAAGGCAGCAAATATTATCAAATATTTCAGATGTGTTGTTACATGTTACGTCCACAGGCAGCAAATGTAATCAAATATTTCAGATGTGTTGTTACATGTTACTTTCAAAGGCAGCAAATATTATAAAATATTTCAGATGTGTTGTTACATGTTACTTTCAAAGGTAGCAAATATTATCAAATATTTCAGATGTGCTGCATGTTACTTTCAAAGGTAGCAAATATTATCAAATATTTCAGATGTGCTGCATGTTACTTTCAAAGGTAGCAAATATTATCAAATATTTCAGATGTGTTGTTACATGTTACTTCCAAAGGCAGCAAATGTTATCAAATATTTCAGATGTGTTGTTATATGTTACTTTCAAAGGCAGCAAATATTATAAAATATTTCAGATGTGTTGTTATGTGTTACTTTCAAAGGCAGCAAATATTATCAAATGTTTCAATAACTTAAACTTTACACAGTGAAGAGATAATGGTGTTAAGTTCATGGCACATAAATGTCTTTCTTGTGCTGCTTTTTAAAATCTTCAAACAAATTTGTGATAACCAATATCGGTTAATTAGCAAAATCTGATCATATCACACTTGTGGCAGGACTACAGGTGCTAGACATCCAACAACTTCATCATTAGGTTGCATGATTTTTTGCAGAATCTTGCATTCACCACAGCCCGTCTGAAGGAATCTCTGTTATCTCAGTCAGATATCCCACAGAACATTGCATTCACCACAACCTGTCAGAAAGAATCTTTGTCTCTAGCCAGAAATCCCGCAGCCCATCTAAACAAATCTCTATCTCTAGCCAGATCTCCCACAGACCAATAGAAAGAATCTTTGTCTCTAGCCAGATTTCCCACAGACCAACAGAAAGAATTGCTCTCTCTAGCCAGATCTCCTACAGACCAACAGAAAGAATTGCTGTCTCCAGCCAGATCTCCCACAGACCAACAGAAAGAATTGCTGTCTCTAGCCAGATCTTCCACAGACCAACAGAAAGAATTTCTATCTCTAGCCAGATCTCCCGCAGACCAACAGAAAGAATTTCTATCTCTAGCCAGATCTCCCACAGACCAACAGAAAGAATCTCTATCTCTAGTCAGATCTCCCATTTCTGCTCCTACAACTCCAGAACAGCAACAATAAAAAGAAGAAAAAATGCACAGTCTTGGTTCAAGTAGCTCGATGGTTAAATACTTGCATCACTTGTCACCAAATTTAACTTTTGAAATCAGGCAATTGGTTCTTGCCCTGGGCTATAGAATGTCACACAATGATAGGGCCTGCGGTGTGTATCAAATTCTCATTGCCCTGGGCTATAGAATGTCACACAATGATAGGGCTTGTGGTGTGTATCCAATTCTCATTGCCCTGGGCTATAGAATGTCACACAATGATAGGGCTTGTGGTGTGTATCCAATTCTCATTGCCCTGGGCTATAGAATGTCACACAATGATAGGGCTTGTGGTGTGTATCCAATTCTCATTGCCCTGGTCTATAGAATGTCACACAATGATAGGGCTTGTGGTGTGTATCCAATTCTCATTGCCCTGGGCTATAGAATGTCACACAATGATAGGGCTTGTGGTGTGTATCCAATTCTCATTGCCCTGGGCTATAGAATGTCACACAATGATAGGGCTTGTGGTGTGTATCCAATTCTCATTGCCATGGTCTATAGAATGTCACACAATGATAGGGCTAGTGGTGTGTATCCAATTCTCATTGCCATGGTCTATAGAATGTCACACAATGATAGGGCTTGTGGTGTGTATTCAATTCTCATTGCCATGGTCTATAGAATATCACACAATGATAGGGCTTGTGGTGTGTATCCAATTCTCATTGTCCTGGGCTATAGAATGTCACACAATGATAGGGCTTGTGGTGTGTATCCAATTCTCTTTGCCCTGGGCTATTGAATGTCACACAATGATAGGGCTTGTGGTGTTTATCAAATTCTCATTGCCCTGGGCTATTGAGTGTCACACAATGTTAGGGCTTGTGGTGTGTATCAAATTCTCATTGCCCTGGGCTATTGGATGTTACACAATGATGCAGTTTGCTCTGTACAGCCTACATCCTACTCTCATTCTTCTGCTTGTTCTTCTTGTACCTTTCATCTCCCTGTGGAGCATAGGTCTTCAAGAAACACTTTCAGCTCCCTGTGGAGCATAGGTCATCAACAAACACTTTCCAAGCCGTTCTGTTTCTTGCCATTCTTTTAAGATCATTCCATGTCTTCCCCATCATCTTCATCTCTGCTTCTATCAGTCTTCCTTGGTCTTCCTCTTTGTCTTTTCCCCTGGGGATTCCAAAAAAGGGCCTGTTGTGTAATACTCTCAGTTGGCTTCCGCAGTGTGTGTCCTATCCAGCGCCATCGTCTTCGCTGTATCTCTTTATCCACTGGTATTTGACTGATACATTTCCATAATTCTATATTAGTGATTTTGTCCTGTCATTTCCATCCTTTTATTCTGCGTATCATCATGTGCCATACCGGTTGGCGTAGGTGATCATGTCTTTCCACAATCTTCTATCTACAGTGCATTGTATCAGTTCTGTTATTGATTGTTTTCCATGCCATGATACCAAGCTATCCAGTATTTTCTCTCTTTGTCGTCAATGATCTCTCTTTCCTTTTATTTTGCCAGTTGTAACCAAGTATTCCAACTTTCCTCTTCTCATGTTGTGCCCAAAAAATGTTTCATTCTGATGTTTTTTAGGAGCTGCCTTTTTGTGTTGGCCTCTTTGAGAACTTCCTCATTGGTCTTTTTAGCTGTCCAGGGAATTTTCAACATTCTTCTGAGAAATCCCATTCTGCGTAAGCATCCATTAATGAAAGTCTGTATCTTCATGATTGTCAATTTTGTTGTTCTCCATGTTTCACAGCCATATAATAGGACTGACTTAACATTGCAGTTCAAAATTTTTATTTTTGTATTTAACCTAATTTATTTGGACTTCCATATGTTTCCCAGTGCAACAAAAGTTCCTCTTGCTTTTGATATCCTTATTTTGGTATAATTTTCTGTTCCTCTTTCTTTATCTATATTACTACCCAGATATATGTAAGATTATATGTCCAGTAGAGATATTTCTCCTAATTTTATTTGTTTATTGCCAACTGCATTTATTCACATAATGCTGGTCTTATCTCTATTAATTTTCAGCCCTAGCTGTTGTTACCTCTCATCAAGTATGCTCATTTTATCCTGCATCTGTTGATGGCTGTGTGATATGACATAGCTCTCCTACTCTCATTGCCCTGGGCTATTGAAAGTCACACAGTGATGGAACTTGGGTACAACTTACATCCTACTCTCATTGCCCTGGGCTATTGAATGCCACACAAGGATGGGACTTAGGTACAGCTTACATCCTACTGTCATTGCCCTGGGCTATTGAAAGTCACAGTGATGGGACTTGGGTACAGCTTACATCCTACTCCCAGTGCCCAAAGCTATTGAAAGTCACAGTGATGGGACTTGGGTACAGCTTACTTCCTACTCCCATTGCCCAGGGCTATTGAAAGTCACAGTGATGGGACTTGGGTACAGCTTACATCCTACTCCCATTGCCCAGGGCTATTGAAAGTCACAGTGATGGGACTTGGGTACAGCTTACATCCTACTCCCATTGCCCAGATCTATTGAAAGTCACAGTGATGGGACTTGGGTACAGCTTACATCCTACTCCCATTGCCCAGGGCTATTGAAAGTCACAGTGATGGGACTTGGGTACAGCTTACACCCTACTCCCATTGCCCAGATCTATTGAAAGTTACAGTGATGGGACTTGGGTACAGCTTACACCCTACTCCCATTGCCCAGGGCTATTGAAAGTCACACAGTGATGAGACTTGAGTACAGCTTACATCCTACTCCCATTGCCCAGGGCTATTGAAAGTCACAGTAATGGGACATGGGTACATCTTACATCCTACTCCCATTGCCCAGGGATATTGAAAGTCACACATTGATGGGACTTGGGTACAGCTTACATCCTACTGCCATTGCCCAGGGCTATTGAAAGTCACACAGTGATGGGACTTGGGTACAGCTTACACCCTACTCCCATTGCCCAGGGATATTGAAAGTCACACAGTGGTGAGACTTGAGTACAGCTTACACCCTACTCCCATTGCCCAGGGCTATTGAAAGTCACAGTGATGGAACTTGGGTACAGCTTACACCCTACTCCCATTGCCCAGGGATATTGAAAGTCACACAGTGATGGGACTTGGGTACAGCTTACACCCTACTCCCATTGCCCAGGGCTATTGAAAGTCACACAGTGATGAGACTTGAGTACAGCTTACACCCTACTCCCATTGCCCAGGGCTATTGAAAGTCACACAGTGGTTGGTTTTGTTATAAAGACTACCCATCATGCACTGAGACTACCATAGAGTGCATATGCTCATAATTTGCCACAACAGCACATTCTGATGTGATGTCTGTGTCATCTTATGTTTCAGTTTTATGTTGCTTGTGTTCTCCCATTTACTCACAAAGTTTGTATTGAACTGTGTTGTTGTGTATGTCACATAGATGTAACCATTTATTTATCTCCCTTGATCTGTGACAATACTTATACATACCATGGGTTGAATTCACGAAAATCACAGAAATAAAAGAAATTACAAAGCATCCAAAAATATCAACTATAATCAAGAGAAGAAAGTGGTTATATGTTGACCATGTGAGGTGAAGAGACAACAAGAGAAGAAGGTGGTCATATGTTGACCATGTGATGAGAAGAGACAACAAGAGAAGAAGGTGGTCATATGTTGACCATGTGATGAGAAGAGACAACAAGAGAAGAAGGTGGTTATATGTTGACCATGTGATGAGAAGAGGCAACAAGAGAATCTCAAAGCAGGCCCTCAAATGGGAACCAAAGGGTAAAAGAAAAAAATGCCAACATAGAAAAACATTAAAAAGAAGAAAAGAAAACCACTGAGGTGAGAGGCAACGACAGCAGGTATCAACTACCTTATCGACTTTGAGAGGACTTGCCAGAATAAGGAGGTGTGACAAAAACCAATGTGGGTCTTGTATAAAGTGTGAAACTAAATTACCAAGATTGTCAGTCATCGAGAGTCTAGCGTTACTGCCCCTTGTTCTATCTTGAGATTGAGAACACGATGGATAGTTATTCTTGAAAGAAAAATTGAGCGAGAAAAATATGAGGGTACATGATCACGTACGATAAGGCAAAATAACATGAAAGAGAGCAAAATAAAAGACAGTATTTCTTACTGTATTCTACATCCAGTCTGGCAGTGGCTTCAAATGTTCCCGCCACGCCGATGGCCTTACAAACATAGTCCCCAGCATCCTCCACTCTCAGGTTCACAATGGTCAGACGTCCGTTAGAATCAACAGCTTGTTGCGGCATTGCCTGCAAGAGAAGGTGACAATAATTTACAATTCGAGTTTGTTATAGGTTTGTTGCAGTGTTGTGACTTTAGCTATAACAATTTAGTTTGTTACAGGTTTGTTGCAGTGTTGTGACTTTAGTTATAACAATTTAGTTTGCTATAGGTTTGTTGCAGTGTTGTGACTTTAGTTATAACAATTTAGTTGTTACAGGTTTGTTGCAGTGTGTGACTTTAGTTATAACAATTTAGTTGTTATAGGTTTGTTGCAGTGTTGTGACTTTAGCTATAATAATTTAGTTTGTTATAGGTTTGTTGCAGTGTTGTGACTTTAGCTATAACAATTTAGTTTGTTATAGGTTTGTTGCAGTGTTGTGATTTTAGCTAAAATAATTTAGTTTGTTATAGGTTTTATAGGTAAATGAGAAAGAGAGTTCATCGGTGCTATATAGAACCAATTCTGACCTATGGAAGTGAATCATTGACAGTGGGCAAACAAATGAAAAGACGATTAGAGGCCAGAGATGGGATTTCTCAGAAGAATGTTGAAAGTTCCCTGTACAGCTAAAAAGACCAATGAGGAAGTTCTCAAAGAGGCCAACACAAAAAGGTGAATTCCTAAAAAACATCAGAAAGAAACAATCAACATTTTTCAGGCACATCATGAGAAGAGGAGAGTTGGAATATTTGGTTACAACTGGCAAAATAAAAGCAATGAGAGATTGTGGACGACAAAGAGAGAAAATACTGGATAGCTTGGTGTCATGGCATGGAAAACAGTCAACAACAGAATTGATACAAAGCACTGTAGATAGAAGATTGTGGAAAGACATGATCGCCTACACCAACTGGTATGGCACATGATGATGATGATGTCTGTTGCAGTGACACTAGAGACTTGTCAGATTTATATTAAAATGGACTCCACTTACTCCTCCTGTTCTCCTTGACCACTCCACTCTGGGTGGAGGACTGCCTGTCACCTGACAAATGAAGGAAGCACTTGTGCCAACACGTTTCCTCATCTGTTGGGGGCTGATGTTGATTGTGATACTGGCTGTGGCTGGACAGGTAAGATAACATGGACAGGTAAGATAACATTGACAGGTAAGATAACATAGACAGACAGGTAAGATAATATGGACAGTTAAGATAACATGGACAGGTAAGATAACATGGACATGTGAGGTAAACATGGGCAGGTGAGATAACATGTACATGTGAGATAACATGGACATGTGAGGTAAACATGGGCAGGTGAGATAACATGGACAGGTGAGATAATATGGGCAGGTGAGATAACATGGACAAGTAAGATAACATGGACAGGTAAGATAACATCATCAACAGTGGTAGAGACACTCAAGCATTAAAATTTGTTAGTCAATCATTGTTGTTGATTTGATTTGTTAATACTTGCTTGGGATAGCTCTGTTACCAAACACTAAGGGTTAGATAAGTCAGATAGACTAAAACATACATGTAATATGTTCTTATATGCTACACCCACATTTATGGAGCCTGAGACTTATAGAACCTTTAGCTAAAATGTCCCTGCTCAGTGGGTGGGTCCATGTCCCTGCTCAGTCGGTGGGTCCATGTCCCTGCTCAGTCGGTGGGTCCATGCCCCTGCTCAGTTGGTAAGTCCATGCCCCTGCTCAGTTGGTGAGTCCATGTCCCTGCTCAGTTGGTGGGTCCATATCCCTGCTCAGTTGGTGAGTCCATGTCCCTGCTCAGTTGGTGGGTCCATGTCTCAGTGGGTGAGTCCATGCCCCTGCTCAGTTGGTGGGTCCATGTCCCTGCTCAGTTGATGGGTCCATGTCCCTGCTCAGTTGGTGGGTCCATGTCTCAGTTGGTGAGTCCATGTCCCTGCTCAGTTGGTGAGTCCATGTCTCAGTGGGTCAGTCCATATCCCTGCTCAGTTGGTGAGTCCATGTCTCAGTGGGTCAGTCCATATCCCTGCTCAGTTGGTGGGTCCATGTCCCTGCTCAGTTGGTGGGTCCATGTCTCAGTTGGTGAGTCCATGTCCCTGCTCAGTTGGTGGGTCCATGTCTCAGTGGGTGAGTCCATGTCCCTGCTCAGTTGATGAGTCCATGCCCCTGCTCAGTGGGTGAGTCTATCACATACAGAAATGCAATGTCAGCAACACAAGACATTTCACTAATTTGATTCCATCATTTTTTTTTTTTGGTAGCCTCTGTCAATCATAGTTGACTATGGATTGTTCAGTGCCCCTAGAAATATTATTTTTTTCTTTTCTTTCCTTTTGCCGTGTATTCTATTTTTCTATGAATCTGTCTGCTCTTGTTTCAGTTGGAGCTTTAGAGTGTGTTTCCAAAAATTGTAGTCTAAAGCTATTTCTTCCAATGCTCCAGGGTTTATGTTTAGAGTCTTCATGTCACATTTACACACGTCTATAAATTGAAGTTTTATGCACCCCCTAGTCCTTTTCCCATCAGCTAGTTGTCCATAAAGTATATCTTTTGGTATGCAGTCATCTTTCATATGGTGTATGTGACCAAGCCAGTGTAATCTACATTGTTTCAACAGTGTGTAGATGTCCAGGAGGCCTGTGGGAGTCATGACCCCCACGATTGTCACTTTATCCTTCCAGGTGATACCAAGAATATGGCACAGACATTGCATATGGAATGAGTTTAGTCTTCTCTCCTGTTTTTTGTATAAGGCGTCCAAGATTCACTGCCATAAAGGAGGAATCATATGATTCCATTATAAAATGGCTAATAATAATCCAAACCAAATTTTTTATTAAACAAGAACAAGCTGGCATATTGTGTATGATAATATTGAATACACCTGACAATCTATTGAATGGGAAAAAAAACATTTTAAACAAAAAAGCATTTTTTTCAAAATTTTTGGGCTAAATTTCAATGTGCTTGTCGCCTAAAAATGAAATGAGATGACAACTTTAATTTTCAATCATTTCAACATACACCAGAAATGTACAACAGTAACAATGACATAAAATATAGTAATTTCCTTACCACAGCCTCTTTCATCAGAACCATCAGAACATTCAAATATTCCATTACAACGAGCAGACAGGTCAATGCACTGATTGCTGGTGCACTGGAACTCCCTGGCTGTGCACTGGGGTACTGGAGGAAGTGACAAGAATATTGCAAATCAAAGACAGAAAGATCAGAGCCATCAACTTTTTTTCTTTTTCTTCTTTAATTCCTTTATTAGTTTCAAGGTGACAAAAAGTTCCAATCCTCACTCTTCTGATAGCCCCAACCATTGTCACATGATGTTGTTGTTGAGTTGTTGTGATTTTGTTACTCTAACTTACTCTGTGCCTACTCCAACCATTGTCACATGATGTTGTTGTTGAGTTGTTGTGATTTTGTTACTCTAACTTACTCTGTGTCTACTCCAACCATCGTCATATGATGTTGAGTTGTCTTGATTTTGTTACTCTAACTTACTATGTGCCTACTCCAACCATCCTCATATGATGTTGAGTTGTTGTGATTTTGTTACTCTAACTTACTCTGTGCCTACTCCAACCATTGTCATATGATGTTGAGTTGTCTTGATTTTGTTACTCTAACTTACTCTGTGTTTACTCCAACCATCATCATATGATGTTGAGTTGTCTTGATTTTGTTACTCTAACTTACTCTGTGTATACTCCAACCATCGTCATATGATGTTGAGTTGTCTTGATTTTGTTACTCTAACTTACTCTGTGTTTACTCCAACCATCGTCATATGATGTTGAGTTGTTGTGATTTTGTTACTCTAACTTACTCTGTGCCTACTCCAACCATCGTCATATGATGTTGAGTTGTCTTGATTTTGTTACTCTAACTTACTCTGTGTCTACTCCAACCATCATCATATGATGTTGAGTTGTCTTGATTTTGTTACTCTAACTTACTCTGTGCCTACTCCAACCATTGTCACATGATGTTGAGTTGTCTTGATTTTGTTACTCTAACTTACTCTGTGTCTACTCCAACCATTGTCACATGATGTTGAGTTGTCTTGATTTTGTTACTCTAACTTACTCTGTGTTTACTCCAACCATCGTCATATGATGTTGAGTTGTCTTGATTTTGTTACTCTAACTTACTCTGTGTCTAATCCAACCATCGTCATATGATGTTGAGTTGTTGTGATTTTGTTACTCTAACTTACTCTGTATCTACTCCAACCATCGTCATATGTTGTTGAGTTGTTGTGATTTTGTTACTCTAACTTACTCTGTGTTTACTCCAACCATCGTCATATGATGTTGAGTTGTCTTGATTTTGTTACTCTAACTTACTCTGTGCCTACTCCAACCATTGTCACATGATGTTGTTGTTGAGTTGTTGTGATTTTGTTACTCTAACTTACTCTGTGCCTACTCCAACCATCATCATATGATGTTGAGTTGTCTTGATTTTGTTACTCTAACTTACTCTGTGCCTACTCCAACCATCATCATATGATGTTGAGTTGTTGTGATTTTGTTACTCTAACTTACTCTGTGCCTACTCCAACCATTGTCACATGATGTTGTTGTTGAGTTGTTGTGATTTTGTTACTCTAACTTACTCTGTGCCTACTCCAACCATCGTCATATGATGTTGAGTTGTTGTGATTTTGTTACTCTAACTTACTCTGTGCCTACTCCAACCATCGTCATATGATGTTGAGTTGTTGTGATTTTGTTACTCTAACTTACTCTGTGCCTACTCCAACCATCATCATATGATGTTGAGTTGTTGTGGTTTTGTTACTCTAACTTACTCTGTGCCTACTCCAACCATCATCATATGATGTTGAGTTGTTGTGGTTTTGTTACTCTAACTTACTCTGTGTCTACTCCAACCATCATCATATGATGTTGAATTGTTGTGGTTTTGTTACTCTAACTTACTCTGTGCCTACTCCAACCATCATCATATGATGTTGAGTTGTTGTGATTTTGTTACTCTAACTTACTCTGTGCCTACTCCAACCATCATCATATGATGTTGAGTTGTTGTGGTTTTGTTACTCTAACTTACTCTGTGCCTACTCCAACCATCATCATATGATGTTGAGTTGTTGTGGTTTTGTTACTCTAACTTACTCTGTGTCTACTCCAACCATCATCGTATGATGTTGTTGTTGAGTTTTCTTGATGTTACTACTCTAACTTACTCTGTGCATCTCTTCTCTTGTTGTGGATGCCCTATAATGATATCGCTCTATAATGATATTGCCCTATAATGATATTGCCCTATAATGATATTGCCTTTGTCTTATAATGATATTGCCCTATAATGATATTGCTTTTGTCTTATAATGATTCTTCTGAATGTTTCTCATTGGAGCATAGTACACTCACAAGAGATCTCCACCCATCATAGTACACTCACAAGAGATTTCCACCCATCATAGTACACTCACAAGAGATCACCCATCATAGTACACTAAAAATAGATCTCCACCCATCAAAGTACACTCACAAGGGATCTCCACCCATCATAGTACACTCACAAGGAAGCTCCACCCATCATAGTACACTTACAAGAGATCTCCACCCATCATAGTACACACGCAAGAGATCTCCACCCATCATAGTACACTCACAAGGGTTCTCCACCCATCATAGTACACTTACAAGAGATCTCCACCCATCATAGTACACTCACAAGAGATCTCCACCCATCATAGTACACACACAAGAGATCTCCACCCATCATAGTACACTCACAAGAGTTCTCCATCCATCATAGTACACACACAAGAGATCTCCACCCATCATAGTACACTCACAAGAGTTCTCCATCCTCATAGTACACTCACAGAGATCTCCATTCATCATAGTGCACTCAATAGAGATCTCCACCATCAGAGTACACACACAAGAGTTCTCCATCATCATAGTACACTCACAAGAGATCTCCACCCATAATAGTACACACACAAGAGATCTCCACCCATCATAGTACATTCACAAGAGATCTCCACCCATCATAGTACACTCACAAAAGATCTCCACCCAACATAGTACACTCTCAAGAGATCTCCACCCAACATAGGCCACTAACAAGGGATCTCCACCCATCATAGGACACTCACAAGAGATCTCCACCCATCATAGTACACTCACAAGAGATCTCCACCCATCATAGTACACTCACAAGGGATATCCACCCATTATAGTACACTCACAAGAGATCTCCACCCATCATAGTACACTCACAAGAGGTCTCCACCCAACATAGGCCACTAACAAGAGATCTCCACCCATCATAGTACACACACAAGAGATCTCCACCATCATAGGGCACTCACAAGAGATCTCCACCCAATCCAGTCTAGAGCAAGCCTGGACAATTCTCGCCATGACCTGCCAGCCTTTGTCATTTCATCATGTATGGTTTGTCACCATGTCCCCAATGGTCTGCCTCTTCTTTGTTTGCCAGGTGGTGTCCATGTTAAAGCTAGGTGCGGATGCCTGTTTTGTTCCATTTGTAGAACGTGACCCAGCCATTTCCCAACACCTTCTATTCACTTTGTGATTGATGTTGTTAATGTCTGATCTTCTGGCTACTTCTTAGTTCATAATGTGTTGATCCCAACGGGTGTTTAGAATCTTTTTAAGACAGCAACCTTCAAATTTTCTTATTTGACTTTCTACCTTACGGTTCATTATCCACATTTCTGCTGCATATAGGTGTATTAACCGCGAAGGAGTAGGCATAATGATGACATGTGATGAGAAGAGATAATAACCGAATAGCAAAGCAAGCCCTCATATGGGAAACAACAAGGTAAGAGGAAAAGAGGAAGACCCAGGGAGACACTGAGAAGAACATTGATGAGAGAGGCAAGAGCAGCAGGATTCGGCTCCCTCAATGAGATAGAGCTGCTTGCGCAGAACAGAGACAAATGGCTAGATTTGATAAAATATCTTTAAAAGAAAACTGCTAGCACAAAAATTCAGATAGGAGAAGGTGTGTCTTGGTTTACACCCTATCGGCCGGCTATGGCTCGAAAGGACCCTAGAAAGGAGTATGGATCGCACATTTGACTTGTAAATTCTAAACTTGGTACTGAGATGGAGACAGTTGAACGCCAAATATTTCTAAGTCTCTTGTATTGAATTACTGGGCTAACATGCCTATTCTTTCTAGATATTACTTTCTCGTTGTCACTATTTGATGAAATAAAGCTTTCCAGGTATTTAAAGTGATCCACTTCTTCCAGCCCCATTCCTCTGCATGTAACTTTCTGTGTGCTTTTGACATTTATCTCATAATTTTAGTTTTCTCTGCATTTATTTTCAGTCTGGGAGCCAGTAGTGGGGTGTAATGTACACTCCTATAAGGTGGCAGCTTTGCAAAAAAGGAGTACAACAGAGTACTGACGTTTCAGCCTACATGCGGCCTTCCTCAGAAAATGAGAACAACGACAACACATGATGAGGCACAGATAAATACTGCTACATCTAGTATGATTGGGACAGGTAGGTTAAGGAGAAGTGGACGGAGGGATAAGTGATGAGATGATAAGTGATGAGAGAGAGATATGTGCTACATGTTGGAGGTTAGGTGAAATGTGGAAATATGAAAGTATATCTAGAGAAATGATAATAAATAAAAATGAGACTTAGCTTGTAGGTAGAATTCATCCACTCACAGTGAGAGATGGTTATCGAATGCTGAAGGAAGGATCTACTAGATATTCACATGGTTAGACCAGAGGTCAAACGAGTTCTGACACAGGTAAAGACTGAGGATCCATGAGGGTATAAAAGTAAACAGACCAAGCTGACATAGTCCAGGTACCCTAGTGATAAGTGGGGCGAAATGAAGGACAAGTACTGATAAGAGATAATGGGGGTGTGAAAGCAGACAAGTTTGTAATATAGATCTAGAAAATTGACTGAGGAAGACATGCCTGGTGGTAGGGGGCCAGAACCAGAGCAGGGGAGGGAAAAAGAGAGAGATGAGTCAGGTGGGAAAAAATGGAGGGGAGGAGGGAGTGAGAGAAGGAAAAAGGGTGGGGGGAGAGGGGCCATGCATGAGTTGTGTTGTGTTGTATTGCATTGTATTGAGTTGTGCTGTGTTGCGCTGTATTGTGTTGCACTGTTTTGTGTTATGTTGCATTATATTGAGTTGCATTGTGTAGCACTGTGTTGTGTTGCATTGTTTTGTGTTGTGTTGCAATGTGTTGAGTTGTGTTGCATTGTGTTGCGGTTTGCAGGAGAATGATACTTGTGCCTTTCAGCCCAAAATATCCAACTTGTTTTGATCTCTCTTTGATCCAACTCGCTTGGCCAGACTAAACTGTTAAATCTGTTTCTAGAGGCACTGCGAAGGGATGGAGTAGGATCTGGATGGTTCTAGTTCACCAATCATGACATAAGCCGCAAGTCTCTGACAGCTTTCAGCTCTATTGTTGTCAGACGCCCTACCTCCATAAAAACCATTTAATCCCGCAGTGTCGAGGTATTTCCTTTTTCTTTACCTACAGAGTGCAACATTAAGATGTCAGTGCAGCAAGTTTGATCTAAAGCGAAGGACATCAAGGCACCTATGCATGCCGCGCTATTGAAATGAAGCAAACATTATGCTATTTAAGTCCACACATTAGAATGCTAAGGCTGTATGTATATGCCTAGGCTAAAAGCATAAATCTCTGCCTATCTTACCACATTCAAACTCATCAGAGCGATCTTGGCAATCATAGCGTCGATCACATCTGGCAGAGCTGGGTACACATTGACCGCTGGAGCACTTGAACTCACTCTGAGAGCATTCTGCCAATGGGATAGTCATAATCATAGATGAAATAGACATAATCACTAATGGAATAGACATAATCACTAATGAAATAGAAATAATCACTAATGAAACAGACATAATCATAAATGAAATAGACATAATCACCAATGGAAAAGACACAATCATAAATGAAATAGACATAAACACTAATGGAATAGACATAATCACTAATGAAATAGACATAATCATTAATGGAATAGACATAATCATTAATGGAATAGACATAATCATTTTAATGGAATAGACATAATCACTAATCTATCTATCTATTGGCCTTTCGAACCGTAGCTGGCCCATAGGGCGTAGACCAAGATACTCCTTCTCTTATCTGAATTTTTGTTCTAGCAGTTTTCAATTCTTTTAAAGATATTTTATCAAATCTCGCCATTTGTCTCTGTTCTGTGCAAGCAGCTTATCTCATTGAGGGAGCCGATTCCTGCTGCTCTTGCCTCTCTCATCAATGTTCTTCTCAGCATCTCTCTGGGTCTTCCTCTTTTTCACTTACCTGTTGTTTCCCACATGAGGGCTTGCTTTGCTATTCGGTTATTATCTCTTCTCATCACATGTCCAACATATGACCATTGTCTTTTCTTTATTACTGAAGATATTAGTGGTTGATTGGCGATTTCTCTAATTTCCTCATTTGTTTTGAATTCGTTCCACGCTATACCAAGTATTTTCCTTTGACATTTATTTTTGAATGTGCTCAACTTTGTTTCTATATCTCTTGTTGTTTTCCAGTTTTCACATGCATACATAAGGGTTGATAGTACATTTGATTTGAATAGAAAAGTTTTGTGTTTGTGCTGATGAGTTTTGATTTCCACAACTTTTCAAGGCTTCTGAAAGACATTGCTGCTTTAGCTATTCTAATTCTAATTTTTTTGCTTGTATCCCCTTCTCGATCAATGCGACTTCCAAGATAGATAAAGTAATCGATCTCTTCCACTGGTTTGTTTTCTATGTATGTTTTGTCGTCTGTTGGAATTAAGCTTTTCATTACTTTAGTCTTTTCATGATTGATCTCAAGCCCAATTTTGCTGGCTATTGACGATAGTTCATTTGTGTTTTCCTGATTATCACTAATGAAATAGACATAATCACTAATAGAATACACATAATCATAAATGAAATAGACATAAGCTCTAATGGAATACACATAATCATAAATGAGATAGACATAATCACTAAGGGAATAGACATAATCACTAATGAAATAGACATAATCACTAATAGAATACACATAATCACTAATGAAATTAACTTAACCACTAATGGAATAGACAATCACTAATGGAATAGGCATGATCACTAATGGAATAGACATAATCATTAATGAAATAGGCATGATCACTAATGGAATAGACATAATTACTAATGGAATAGACATAATCATAAATGAAATAGACATATTCACTAATGGAATATGCAAACTTATATTAGAATTGATACAAACATATATTAGAATTTATATAAATATATATTGAAATTGATGCAAACATATACTAGAATTGATACAAACATATATTACCAGTAGTGGTCTCTCTTTCAATTACATACATTCTCTGGCTTAATCACATAAAACTAAAGTTTCCATCATACGTACTTTCACACCCACATCTACACCCTATGTCTTCACACCTACACACTATGTCTTTACACCCACATATACAACCACACCTACACATCCATTCCAACACACTACAGTTACACTTCCACACATGATATCATCACATTTACTCTCACTCATTCACTCTCACTCATTCACACTCATTCACACTCACACATTCACTCTCACTCATTCACTCTCACATGTTCACTCTCTCACACATTTACTTTCATACAACCACTCTCACATATTCACACAATTACTCTCACACATTCACTTTCACACAACCACTCTCACATACTCACACAATCACTCTCACACACTCACACAATCACTCTCACATACTCACACAATTACTCTCACACATTCACTATCACACAACCACTCTCACATACTTACACAATCACTCTCACACAATCACGCAATCACTCTCATCCACTCAAATAATCACACAATCACACACTCACGCAATCACACACTCCTCCTACACACCAAACTTAAAAATCTACTCCCATAAACCACTTGCCTACACCACACATCTTACATATTGATTCCCACACACCACACCTACACATCCCTCCCACATTCCTTCACTTACCACACAACTGCTCATCACTGCCATCCCTACACTCAGGATTGCCGTTGCACCTGTACCCTGGAGGTAGACACCTGCCATCACTCACACAGGTAAACTCTCCCGGAGAGCAAGCTGCAAAGAGATGTTTCAACAATGATATCTACATTTCTACCCATCTACACTTATGTTCATCTACATTTCTACCCATCTACACTTATGTTCATCTACATTTATGCCCATCTACACTTATATTCATCTACATTTCTGCCCATCTACACTTATGTTCATCTATGAGACAGAGAACAAGATCAATAAAGATATAAGTTAGAGAGAGATAGAGAAACACCTAGAGTTAGAAACATTGAGACAGAGAACAAGATCAATAAAGATATAAGTTAGAGAGAGATAGAGAAACACCTAGAGTTAGAAACATTGAGACAGAGAACAAGATCAATAAAGATATAAGTTAGAGAGAGATAGAGAAACACCTAGAGTTAGAAACATTGAGACAGAGAACAATATCAATAAAGATATAAGTTAGAGAGAGATAGAGAAACACCTAGAGTTAGAAACATTGAGACAGAGAACAAGATCAATAAAGATATAAGTTAGAGAGAGATAGAGAAACACCTAGAGTTAGAAACATTGAGACAGAGAACAAGATCAATAAAGATATAAGTTAGAGAGAGATAGAGAAACACCTAGAGTTAGGAACATTGAGACAGAGAAGAAGATCATTAAAGATATAAGTTAGAGAGAGATAGAGAAACACCTAGAGTTAGAAACATTGAGACAGAGAACAATATCAATAAAGATATAAGTTAGAGAGAGATAGAGAAACACCTAGAGCTAGAAACATTGAGACAGAGAACAAGATCAATAAAGATATTAGTTAGAGAAACACCTAGAGTTAGGAACATTGAGACAGAGAACAAGATCAATAAAGATATAAGTTAGAGAGAGATAGAGAAACACCTAGAGTTAGGAACATTGAGACAGAGAACAAGATCAATAAAGATATAAGTTAAAGAGAGATAGAGAAACACCTAGAGCTAGAAACATTGAGACAGAGAACAAGATCAATAAAGATATAAGTTAGAGAGAGATAGAGAAACACCTAGAGTTAGAAACATTGAGACAGAGAACAAGATCAATAAAGATATAAGTTAGAGAAACACCTAGAGTTAGAAACATTGAGACAGAGAACAAGATCAATAAAGATATAAGTTAGATAGAGATAGAGAAACACCTAGAGTTAGAAACATTGAGACAGAGAACAAGATCAATAAAGATATAAGTTAGAGAGAGATAGAGAAACACCTAGAGTTAGAAACATTGAGACAGAGAACAAGATCAATAAAGACATAAGTTAGAGAGAGATAGAGAAACACCTAGAGTTAGAAACATTGAGACAGAGAACAAGATCAATAAAGATATAAGTTAGAGAGAGATAGAGAAACACCTAGAGTTAGAAACATTGAGACAGAGAACAAGATCAATAAAGATATAAGTTAGAGAGAGATAGAGAAACACCTAATGTTAGGAACATTGAGACAGAGAACAAGATCATTAAAGATATAAGTTAGAGAGAGATAGAGAAACACCTAGAGTTAGGAACATTGAGACAGAGAAGAAGATCATTAAAGATATAAGTTAGAGAGAGATAGAGAAACACCTAGAGTTAGAAACATTGAGACAGAGAACAATATCAATAAAGATATAAGTTAGAGAGAGATAGAGAAACACCTAGAGTTAGGAACATTGAGACAGAGAACAATATCAATAAAGATATAAGTTAGAGAGAGATAGAGAAACACCTAGAGTTAGGAACATTGAGTCAGAGAACAATATCAATAAAGATATAAGTTAGAGAGAGATAGAGAAACACCTAGAGTTAGGAACATTGAGACAGAGAACAATATCAATAAAGATATTAGTTAGAGAGAGATAGAGAAACACCTAGAGTTAGAAACATTGAGACAGAGAACAATATCAATAAGATATAAGTTAGAGAGAGATAGAGAAACACCTAGAGTTAGGAACATTGAGACAGAGAAGAAGATCATTAAAGATATAAGTTAGAGAGAGATAGAGAAACACCTAGTGAACCTCAAGTTAGACAAAGACATAGTTTAGTTGAGAAGTGTTTCAAGTTAGATTCAGAAGTGTTGTGCTTCAGAGAACAATAGTTAGTAGATTAAGAGTAGCATTGAATAAATCAATAAGAGTAGCATAGAATAAATCAATAAGAGTAGCATTGAATAAATCAAAAAGAGTAGCATTGAATAAATCAATAAGAGTAGCATTGAATAAATCAATAAGAGTAGCATAGAATAAATCAATAAGAGTAGCATTGAATAAATAAATAAGAGTAGCATTGAATAAATAAATAAGAGTAGCATTGAATAAATCAATAAGAGTAGCATTGAATAAATCAATAAGAGTAGCATTGAATAAATCAATAAGAGTAGCATTGAATAAATCAATAAGAGTAGTATTTAATAAATCAATAAGAGTAGCGTTGAATAAATCAATAAGAGTAGCATTGAATAAATCAATAAGAGTAGCATTGAATAAATCAATAAGAGTAGCATTGAATAAATCAATAAGAGTAGCATTGAATAAATCAATAAGAGTAGCATTGAATAAATCAATAAGAGTAGCATTGAATAAATCAATAAGAGTAGCATTGGACAAGTCATTAAGAGTAGCATTGAATAAATCAATAAGAGTAGCATTTAATAAGTCAATAAGAATAGCATTGAATAAGTCAAGACATAGATATAGAATAGCAAGTGTCAAGCAAGATGAGTTGTAATGTTTGATAGAATCAAAGATAGAATTAGAAATGTCACAGACAATATGTATTAAGAGATGCCTCAAATTAATACCAGTGTTACCATCTTGAGCATATCCAGATCAAGAACATTAATTTTAGAATTGGAATTGATAATGTTAGAGGTAACCCACCTTACCTTCACTTGTACAACTGACAGTTTAATAAACTTGTATAAGTAAAATGTCGTAGTCTGTGATTATTGTCTACATGAATCCATGTCAAGACATTGTTGTTACATTGTATTGTGCTCTATGTGTCATAATTATGAAAACATCTCAACTCTGTATCATCAAATATTTAGTCGCAGTTCCCAGTTTAAAGACATAAATCTGGAGAAAACAAAGTCGATACTGCCACAAACAAAAATAATCCTAGACTCAGACAATTAGGCGATTAACCCAGTTTACATAGATCACTCCTGACTCCCACTCAAGTCAACAGTACATTGACAGTTTAATCTTTGAATATTCCAGGATAAGGCGATAAGAAGCTACAGCATCGCCCATGCATGTGCCACACCTCACACTTACAGTGTTGACAGCCCAAAGAAGGGAAGTTTCCAGCCCTTTTGTGTCACAATCACTAATTATCATCTACCGTCCTGCCCTACCATGCTGAGCTACTCCATGACAAGAAGCGGTCATGTGAGTGTATATAAAGGATGTCACGCAGAATACAAGCCATTTTAGGCTGTTGCCACATTGAAAAGGACATAAATGTGCCAGGTGAAAGCTGAGACAGTCATGTATGACTGAGTATGGACAGCAGATTTGATCAGAAGTGTTGTGCAGAATAAGTTGCGTTATTTCATGCTGAATATATTGTAAGCCTTCGTGTTCACTGTGACAGAAGGTTGACACCGGGAGTCATGACTCGGATGGGCCCACCTCTCCTAAAGTGTCAAGAATCTAAAAGGCTAAAACAAATCTTCTGATGATCAGATTGCCTCCTGCTACAAACCTCTGTATAAAGACTTTCTTATTACAAATTGCAACATCCAGAAGCTATCATATACAACTTACAACATCTACAAGCTATCATATACAACTTACAACATCAAGAAACTATCATATACAACTTACAACATCCAGAAGCTATCATATACAACTTACAACAACCAGAAGTTATCATATACAACTTACAACATCCAGAAGCTATCATATACAACTTACAACATCCAGAAGTTATCATATACAACTTACAACATCCAGAAGCTATCATATACAACTTACAACATCCAGAAACTATCATATACAACTTACAACATCCAGAAGCTATCATATACAACTTACAACATCTAGAAGCTATCATATACAATTTACAACATCCAGAAGCTATCATATACAACTTACAACATCCAGAAACTATCATATACAACTTACAACATCCAGAAACTATCATATACAACTTACAACATCCAGAAGCTATCATATACAACTTACAACATCCAGAAGCTATCATATACAATTTACAACATCCAGAAGCTATCATATACAACTTACAACATCAAGAAACTATCATATACAACTTACAACATCAAGAAACTATCATATACAACTTACAACATCTAGAAACTATCATATACAACTTACAACATCCAGAAGCTATCATATATAACTTACAACATCCAGAAGCTATCATATACAACTTACAACATCCAGAAGCTATCATATACAACTTACAACATCTACAAGCTATCATATACAACTTACAACATCAAGAAACTATCATATACAACTTACAACATCCAGAGGCTATCATATACAACTTACAACAACCAGAAGTTATCATATACAACTTACAACATCCAGAAGCTATCATATACAACTTACAACATCCAGAAGTTATCATATACAACTTACAACATCCAGAAGCTATCATATACAACTTACAACATCCAGAAACTATCATATACAACTTACAACATCCAGAAGCTATCATATACAACTTACAACATCTACAAGCTATCATATACAACTTACAACATCCAGAAGCTATCATATACAACTTACAACATCCAGAAACTATCATATACAACTTACAACATCCAGAAACTATCATATACAACTTACAACATCCAGAAACTATCATATACAACTTACAACATCCAGAAGCTACCATATACAACTTACAACATCCAGAAGCTATCATATACAATTTACAACATCCAGAAGCTATCATATACAACTTACAACATCAAGAAACTATCATATACAACTTACAACATCAAGAAACTATCATATACAACTTACAACATCTAGAAACTATCATATACAACTTACAACATCCAGAAGCTATCATATATAACTTACAACATCCAGAAGCTATCATATACAACTTACAACATCCAGAAACTATTATATACAACTTACAACATCCAGAAGCTATCATATACAACTTACAACATCCAGAAGCTATCATATACAACTTACAACATCCAGAAGCTATCATATACAGCTAACAACATCCAGAAGCTATCATATACAACTTACAACATCCAGAAACTATCATATACAACTTACAACATCCAGAAGCTATCATATACAGCTAACAACATCCAGAAGCTATCATATACAACTTATAACATCCAGAAACTATCATATACAACTTACAACATCCAGAAGCTATCATATACAACTTACAACATCCAGAAGCTATCATATACATTACAACATCCAGAAGCTATCATATACAGCTAACAACATCCAGAAGCTATCATATACAACTTACAACATCCAGAAGCTATCATATACAACTTACAACATCCAGAAGCTATCATATACAACTGGCACAAATTACAACATCCAGAAGCTATCATATACAACTTACAACATCTTCTAATAATTACTAACAACTTACGACAGCCCCTCTCGTCACTTCCATCTTGACAATCACTTCTCCTGTCACAACGTGAAGCAGAGGGTATGCACTGGCCAGAATTGCAGGTGAACTCAAGGCTGGAACAGGTCGCTGGCAGTGAAACAACAAACACATTGTTCAAGCTTAGATGATGATTCAAAGTGAACTTAGCTAGTAACTTTTAATTCACAGTGAATTTAGCTAGCAATTATTGATTCACAGTTCATAACTAGCAACTTTTGATTCACAGTGAACTTAACTAGCAACTATTGATTCACAGTGAACTTAGCTAGCAACTATTGATTCACAGTGAACTTAACTAGCAATTATTGATTCACAGTGAACTTAACTAGCAATTATTGATTCACAGTGAACTTAACTAGCAATTATTGATTCACAGTGAACTTAGCTAGCAATTATTAATTCACAGTGAACTTAACTAGCAACTTTTGATTCACAGTGAACTTAACTAGCAACTTTTGATTCACAGTGAACTTAACTAGCAATTATTGATTCACAGTGAACTTAACTAGCAACTGCAGCACTTTCACAAAGGCAGATTCCTAAGCCAAAATGTTTGAGGCAAAGAGCTAAACTGAGCCAAGATTACTGAATTTGTTCAGTCCTGGAGAATTTACTGAATTTGTTCAAAAATGGAGAATTTATTGAATTTGTTCAGTCCTAGAGGATTTATTGAATTTGTTCAGTCCTTGTGAATTTACTGAATTTGTTCAGTCCTGGAGAATTTACTGAATTTGTTCAGTCCTGGTGAATTTACTGAATTTGTTCAGTCCTGGAGAATTTACTGAATTTAAAGGCACATTCAGAAAAGCAGGTTTTGAGTTGAAATATGGAAAGATTAATGTTATCAGTGACAGAACTTAATAAAGTGTTTCAAATTTAATGGTTGCTCTTGTGTTCCGGAAGCCTGCGTAAGCCAACAGTTAGAGTTTTGTTGTATAAACATTATAACCAACCGTTATGTATATCATGTTCATCATCATATTCAATGTTACAAACATTAGTAAACAAAGAAATTAATTATTGATATGTAAGACTACAAACATTAATAAACAAAGAAATTAATTATTGATATGTAATGTTACAAATGCTAACACATGAAGATAAGATACTCTCTCTCTTTCTCTCTCTGCGATCAAGACACAATCAGAGTAGGATTCCAGACTCTCTCATGAAGTCAGCTGTCTGTTTAAGTGAATCGATTACCCCATATAGTTTCTCTTCCAGGGAGGTGGGTGTGGACCACATTGCTCTTCACAAGTAGATAAGATAAGAAGAATTTGACAGAAGTAAACCAGGAGAGAGTTACATGTGGCTGAGGATCGCAGAGATATGTGATAGGGAAAGTTCACACGTGAGAAATGTCATACAGGTGAGAATTCTGAATGTGTGACCAAAAAAAAAACAGAGACATCCACACCAGGTAATACATAGGAGTGAAACGTGAATAAACATTCATGATGATAATATCCTGGGCATTGGTTTGATGACAATGACATAGAGTTTAGCAACAAAACATAAAACCAAGAGAATCTACTCTAGTATCTTGAAGGGAACGGATGCGTTTATAGGATGAAGATAGAATAGAGATGTATACCATCCATGGAACAAAGGGTGATCGTGACAGAATAGAGGAGTTGAATACCATTCATGGAACAAAGGGTGATCATGACAGAATAGAGGAGTTGTATACCATCCATGGAACAAAGGGTGATCATGACAGAATAGAGGAGTTGAATACCATTCATGGAACAAAGGGTGACCGTGACAGAATAGAGGAGTTGCATACCATCTATGGAACAAAGGGTGATCGTGACAGAATAGAGGAGTTGTATACCATTCATGGAACAAAGGGTGATCGTGACAGAATAGAGGTGTTGCATACCATCCATGGAACAAAGGGTGATCATGACAGAATAGAGGAGTTGCATACCATCCATGGAACAAAGGGTGATTATGACAGAATAGAGGAGATGTATACCATCCATGGAACAAAGGGTGATCATGACAGAATAGAGGAGTAGTATACCATCCATGGAACAAAGGGTGATCGTGACAGAATAGAGGAGTTGCATACCATCCATGGAACAAAGGTTGATCATGACAGAATAGAGGAGTCGTATACCATTCATGGAACAAAGGGTGATCATGACAGAATAGAGGAGTTGTATACCATTCATGGAACAAAGGGTGATCATGACAGAATAGAGGAGTTGTATACCATCCATGGAACAAAGGGTGATCATGACAAAATAGAGGAGTTGTATACCATCTATGGAACAAAGGGTGATCATGACAGAATAGAGGAGTTGCATACCATCCATGGAACAAAGGGTGATCGTGACAGAATAGAGGAGTTGTATACCATTCATGGAACAAAGGGTGATCATGACAGAATAGAGGAGTCATATACCGTTCATGGAACAAAGGGTGATCATGACAGAATAGAGGAGTTGCATACCATCCATGGAACAAAGGGTGATCATGACAGAATAGAGGAGTCATAAACCATCCATGAAACAAAGGGTGATCATGAAACTACCTACTGGATAACGAGTGATGTCTTGACAAGAAGAACATATTTTTTTAAGGTTCTGAAAAATTATGAATGAGGAGAACGTACTGAATTGAGAGAATCAAGATAATTGGAGACATTTTGACATTTGGAATAGAAGTTGTCATTAGAAAGATGGTAGGGAGCAGCTTGAAACATGTAACAGAGGAGGTTTGGGTTCATGTGAATGTTATTTTGTGTTTGGGTTTGTTCTCATAGTCCTGGACAACAGATTCAGTTTATTTCATGAAATATGTGGCACACGAAGATGTGTTAAAGATGCATTAATTTCATGATCCCTTGTCATCACTATCATGCAACATTTTCAATTCGTGAAACTCTCCTATGGCATCTCGTTGCATTCCTCTGCTGTGGGTAACTCTCTCCTGGCTCACCTCTGCTTAATTCTTTGTATCTTATCTCCGTACATTAACACAAACACTAGTGAACAAAGGGAGCCACGATAGCTCAGTGGTTGGTGAACTGGACTACACAGGACAAGAGGTAGGGTTCAATCCCAACCGACAGCTTCCGGTTCACCCAGCCTTTAATGGGTACCGGATTTTTTTCTGGGAAAGTAAAGCGGCACAGGCATAATACCGACCACATTACCCCAAAAATCATGTGCCGAAGGTCTGTAAAATTTATGGTCACTAACACCATATTCCCTATACGTCACTTGGCGTGACGGGGATACTTTACTACTTTTTTTTTTAGTGAACAAAGAAATGAATTGCTGATATTGTATGCTCATCATCATCATGTGCCATACCATTATATGCTACAAATAAAGAGAGAATTGCTTAAAGCCAAACTCACTATCAATAATAGTGTGTTGTGTGTATGTGTGTGTGTTTGATATAAATGGATGGAGTGGGAGGATGGTTCTGACCTCTCTTTCCTCAACCATATTTTTGGTTTTGTGATCTCACTTTTGACATTTCCTTGTTATCCCTGGTCTAATACAGAAAACATACTCTCTACATTGCTTCTCATCAAAGTGAAGTATGTTCAAAGACTCCATCCATTTGCTCTTCATCAGATTTTCTTTTCATCCCTGAGGAATCAAGTGCCTGTCTTTCTTTATTCATTTCCTGAGAGTATCTATCTTACCCACCTCCACATAAATGACATGACTTCTGTTTGCTGCAGCCAAGATGACCAAATAGTCAAATCAGGTTTTTCTCTCTCTCTATCTCTCTCTGCGAGCAGGACTCAATCAGAGTAGGATTCCAGACTCTCACATGAAGTCAGCTGTCAGGTTAAGTGTGTTGATCGCCCCCACAGACAGAACAGCACAATTAGAGTCCGCCAGATCCACTCTGATTGAACACCTGTTAAAACGTTGCACTGTGTTCTGCGCCAGTGGCCCAGTGCATCCAATTTCAGCCAGCATTTTATTCAGGTTTGCATTCCTTAGCCTTTGATTGTCCCCAATCTTCCTGCAAGGCAGCAGATGATCTTTTCTGTAGGGGGATTCTGCCCTTAGATGGTCGGCCCTCCCAGGTTTACGAACACCATCTGCCCGAGTCACTAGAGGTGATTAACACAGACATGCACACACAAAGATATGAGATGTGACCAACACAGACATGCACACAGCGATACGAGGCATGACTAACACTGACACACATCAAGATATATGGCACATGACTAACATAAACATGCACATAAAGATATGAGATATGACTGACATAGACATGCACACACAAAGATATGACGCATGCCTAACATAAATCAGGTTTAAAATCAGTGGTATTTTTGCTCCAGTGTTTTCAAGTGATTCTTTCTGCTTTAGATTTTCATTTATGGAGACAGTGATGGGCCAGTTGCATTCATCTAATCAAATAGTCAATATGGTTGTGCTGCCGGTAGGTTAACTCTTTCCGTACGGAGCCTTTTTATCGACGCAACGGAAGAGATTTCAGAGACAATATTTTTTCATGGTTTTAAGAATCAATCCACACATTTATATTTATATAACATATAACATATTATATATGAATTTTTAGATAATTGAACAAGGTATTAGATTTCACCAATACCAAGATGATACAAGACATATAAAAAGAATATGGTTTGATGGTGTTCACGCTAATCAAATTGAGCATCGTGCACTAAACGGCGAAACATGCGGAAAGAGTTAAGATACATACTGAGGGAAACTGATTGTTGATTATGCTTCACATCCATAGAACATAACAGCAAAGACATCATGTTCCACATCAAATAGAACATAACAGCAGAGATATCATGTTTCACATCCATAGAACATAACATGTTTGGCTTTGATATTGAACATTCTGATTGTGTGCTTCATGGACAAAGCTGTTGATGATGTTGGTTTTATAGACAGCAATGTTGGTCATTTGTTCAAACCTGAAAATGGAATTACCTGCCATTGCTGCAGTAAACTACACTTCTGCTACATGTCCAGAGCTAAAGCAGCAATGAAAAACATTAACTCAATTAAAATTGTTTTCTTAGCTCAACTTACGACAGTCCTGTTCATCAGAGCCACCTGGACAGTCAGGTCGTCCATCACATTTTCTTTGCAAGTCCAAACAGTGTCCAGATTCGCATTTAAATTGATCCTCAGGACAAGGCCTGGCAGTGGCTGAAAGCAAAACACAGGACAATTATTTTTTGTAAGTAACTGTCAACATTTTAGTCTGAATTTGAGCAAAAATCTGTCTACTTCCATGTTTGTTTTGGTTATAAAGCATCTCAACATTTTAGTCTGAGACAAAAATGGACAAATTTTATCTTGGATATATGATAACTCAACATTTTAGTCTGAGACAAAAATGGACAAATTTTATCTTGGATATATGATAACTCAACATTTTAGTCTGAGACAAAAATGGACCAATTTTATCTTGGATATATGATAACTCACCATTTCAGTCTGAGACCAAGAAATGGACCAATTTTATCTTTGATATATGATAACTCAACATTTTAATCATTTTACAAGTTCTTGACCTCACAGGAATGCCAGTGAAGATGTGACCTATCAAGATAATACTGCAACCACTGTAGTGCATCCACTGTAATGCAACTACTCTTATCAGTGACATCTGGAGCAGTGCTAAGTGCACTCACAAGAACACTCTTATCTGTTTTCTGAAGTTATTAAGAGCAGAGATTTTTTCTACCTGACCCAGTTACAATCATCACAACAATATATTGTCACTTACAACAAGGAAAAAAAATCCACAAGAAAGAGAACTAAAAGTATCTATTATTCCTTAAAATGTAGTTATAAATTTTTGGCTAGCAAATAGAGAAACGTTGAGCATATTTAATATTTCATGTGTTTAACTAATGTTTATCAATAGCCATTATGGGGAAGAAGGAATGGAGAAAGTGTAACTTTTGACAAGGAACAAAATTTATGTAAATTCTCCCCTTGGTAGAATTACTGTTTCATTGAGGCAGAATTATATGTTTCTGTAATTATAATTCATTACTTCTTCAACAGAATACATTATGTTGTTTTGTATATTCCTGACTAGAACAAAATTATACTTTTGACTTTCATTTGACACAGATTTATTTATCAGAAAAATGAAACTCTTTAAATGTGTCTTAGGTGCTTTATTTCAGCCTAAACTTAATAATTAAATGCAAAACAGTAAAACAATTATTTCTAAAATTGATCTGTGGTAACACAATGAATTCTAAAATTGACCTGTGGTAACACAATTAATTCTAAAATTGATTTGTGGTAACACATTTAATTCTAAAATTGATCTGTGGTAACACAATTAATTCTAAAATTGATCTGTGGTAACACAATTAATTCTAAAATTGATCTGTGGTAACACAATTAATTCTAAAATTGATCTGTGACAAAGTCCCTGTAGAATTCAAATGAACTATCACAGCTTTACACTAACAAGGAATGTATTCCTTTAAAAGATAAACTACATTTTTGTTAAAAACCCAACATTTTTATATGGATCAATACTTGTCTTAACTATCCTCTACTGGCTCTAACCTGGGCATCACATGCTAGCATGGTGAATACGCTGGCTCTTGTCCAATTACCTACGTGTACATCTTTAGATAAGGAAGTTAACTATAGTTGTACTATAGGGGACTGACATCTATACACAGCACAAAGTCTTGTATAATTTATCAACAATCAACAAGACGCATATATTTATCAACCAGCACCAAGACAGGTCAACCAGCACCAAGACAGGTCAACCAGCACCAAGACAGGTCAACCAGCACCAAGACAGGTCAACCAGCACCAAGACAAGTCAACCAGCACCAAGACAGGTCAACCAGCACCAAGACAGGTCAACCAGCACCAAGACAGGTCAACCAGCACCAAGACAGGTCAACCAGCACCAAGACAGGTCAACCAGCACCAAGACAGGTTCTTGATTATCAACCAGCACCAAGACATGTCAACCAGCACCAAGACAGGTCAACCAGTGACATTTAGCAAGTCACTCACATTGTGTCTGTGACATTTAGCAAGTCACTCACATTGTGTCAAATGTGACATTTAGAAAGTCACTCACATTGTGTCTAATGTGACATTTAGCAAGTCACTCACATTGTGTCTAATGTGACATTTAGCAAGTCACTCACATTGTGTCTAATGTGACATTTAGAAAGTCACTCACATTGTGTCTGTGACATTTAGCAAGTCACTCACATTGTGTCTGTGACATTTAGCAAGTTACTCACATTGTGTCTAATGTGACAATTAGAAAGTCACTTGCATTGTGTCAAAAGTGACATTTAGCAAATCATTCACATTGTGTCTAATGTGACATTTAGCAAGTCACTCACATTGTGCCTAAAGTGACATTTAGTAAATCACTCACATTGTGTCTAATGTGACATTTAGCAAGTCACTCACAGTGTGCCTAATGTGACATTTAGAAAGTCACTCACATTGTGTCAAATGTGATATTTAGCAAGTCACTCACATTGTTTCTAATGTGACATTTAGCAAGTCACTCACATTGTGCCTAATGTGACATTTAGCAAGTCACTCACATTGTGCCTAATGTGACATTTAGATAATCACTCACATTGTGCCTAGTGTAACATTTAGACAATCACTCACATTGTGCCTAATGTGACATTTAGACAATCACTCACATTGTGCCTAATGTGACATTTAGACAATCACTCACATTGTGCTTAATGTGAAATTTATAAAGTCACTCACATTGTGTCTAATGTGACATCTAGCAAGTCACTCACATTGTGCCTAATGTGACATCTAGCAAGTCACTCACATTGTGCTTAATGTGACATTTAGAAAGTCACTCACATTGTGCCTAATGTGACATCTAAGTTTAGAATCTTTGTAGTTTATCTTTCCAAGCAAAGTCCGCTCATTTATATTTGAAATGAGTGCCATTTATGTCTGTTTCATGTGAAATGAATTATATTTATATCAATTACATTTGAAATGGGCATCATTTATATAAATTACATTTGAAATGGCATCATTTATATAAATTACATTTGAAATGGGTGTCATTTGTATCAGTTTCATTTGAAATTAATTATGTTTATATCAGTTACATTTGAAATGTGCATCATTTACCAGTTTCATTTGAAACAGGAGTCACTGAAACAATTGTCATTTACATCAGTTTCATTTGAAAAAATTGTCATTTATATCAGTTTCGTTTGAAATGGGTAACATTTTTATCAATTTCATTTGAAATGGGTGACATTTTTATCAATTTCATTTTAAATGGGTGACATTTACATCATTTTTTATTTTAAATTCTGCAAAACTGACACGGTTTTGTTAAAGTTGAAGGAAAACACAACTGATACCATCTGTTTGTGTCCAAGCAAATCATCATCTCTTGTATTCAAGGTCCACACTGAGAGTTGTCAGACATGACAGTTTCTCCAAACCCCTCCATCTTGTGTATCAGTTCCACCATTTACTTTCTCATGTGCCAACCCAGTTAAACCATCCAGCATGTTTTCCTTTCTCTACCTCTGTCTCTCCTGCCTACATTTTTCCTGTTGTTACTAGGTATTCCAACCTGCCTCTTCTCCACACATATCCCACAAATCTGGAGTGCCTCTTCTCCACACATATCCCACAAATCTGGAGTGCCTCTTTTCCACACATATCCCACAAATCTGGAGTGCCTCTTCTCCACACATCCCCCAACAAATCTGGATTGCCTCTTCTCCACACATATCCTACAAATCTGGATTGCCTCTTCTCCACACATATCTCACAAATCTGGATTGCCTTTTCTCCACACATACCCCGCAAATCTGGATTGCCTCTTCTCCACACATGCCCCACAAATCTGGATTGCCTTTACTCCACACATACCCCGCAAATCTGGATTGCCTCTTCTCCACACATATCCCGTAAATCTGGATTGCCTCTTCTCCACACATATCCCACAAATCTGGACCCTCTTCTCCACACATATCCCGCAAATCTGGATTGCCTCTTCTCCACACATATCCCGCAAATCTGGATTGCCTCTTCTCCACACATATCCCACAAATCTGTATTGCCTTTTCTCCACACATACCCCACAAATCTGGATTGCCTCTTCTCCACACAACCCCTCAAAAAATCTGGATTGCCTCTTCTCCACACATATCCCACAAATCTGGATTGCCTCTTTTCCACACATATCCCATAAATCTGGATTGCCTTTTCTCCACACACGCCCCACAAATCTGTATTGCCTTTTCTCCACACATACTCCACAAATCTTGATTGCCTTTTCCTAATTTCTTTTATAATCTTCCTCTCTTCATCCAATTCTTTTAGTACCTTCTCATTTTTTTTTTGTTTTTCACGGTGTCGTTAACATCCTTAATTCTACAAAACTGCTGATTCTGTCCAGTGTTTCACATCTTTGTTGTCCACTGTCCATGATTCTCAACCATAAAGCAGCACTGGCACAAAGTAATACTGTTAAATTCTCTAACTTATAATAATAATTATTTCTTGCCTATTTCTCATTTTATTACAAATATTCTTGGCCTGTGCGATTCTACTTTCTAAGTCTGTACGACACCTGCCATCTTATGTTAACATAGTTCCTAGATATTTAAAACAATTGACTTGTCTCAGCTTTTCACCAATCACACACACACACACACACACATATATATATATATATATTTATAGTGAGATTATTTTAAGATCCATAAGGGGCATGCCTGGAATAACAATTGGAGGTCATAATATAAATAATCTAAGGTATGCTGATGATACAGTCTTAATCGCTAAGAGTGAAAATGATTTACAAGAGATGTTGGACATTATGGTGAAAGAAAGCAAAAATAAAGAACTCAGCCTTAATAGCAAAAATACAGAAGTAATGGTAACAACAAAGAAAAAGACATCACATCAGTGCAAAATAAAGACAAGTGGAACAATATTAAAACAGGTAAATGAGTTTAAATATTTGGGAACTTTGTTAACCTCAGACGGAAGATGTACAAAAGAGGTGAGGTGCAGAATGGCTCAGGCAAAAACAGCTTTCCAAAGAATGAGAAAGATACTATGCAATCCATTTTTGACAATAGAAACAAGAAAAAGAGTTATTAAATGTTATGTAGAGCCAGTCTTAACATATGGATCTGATGTCATGGACAATAGGACAACAGACAAGAAAATCACTGGAGTCTATAGAAATATGGTTTTACAGAAGAACATTGAGAATACCATGGACAGCTAAGAAGAGTAATTAAAATTATTAGGAAGCAACAATCATCATTTTTTGGCCATGTAATGAGAAGAGAACAACTGGAATATATTGTAACAACTGGGAAAATTGAGGGACGAAGAGATAGAGGGAAGCAAATAGAAAAAATACCAGACAGCTTAAAAGAATGGCTTTGCAGAAGGCCAACAACAGAAATGATAAATAACTGTCGAGATTGAAAGTTGTGGAGAGACATGATTACCTACGCCAGCAGGCCTGGTACTTGATGATGATGATATATATATATAAATATATATATATATATTGCACTTTGATGAAATCTTGTCTTTTGAGACAACCCTATTTTTGTTGCCTTTTCATTTAACCTGATTTCCTTTTTCTTACATTTAGTCAATAACTGAATCTATTGCTTGAAGTTCTATTTAGTTCTTTTTCTTTAAATTAAACCCAAAAAATACACATCTTTTTTTTGTACGTTCAGTTAACTACAACTTTATAATTTTGTATATTTAGCAAACTGTAATTAATCAAATCTAGAAATTATTTTTCTATTGTCTACACTAACTAAAATGTGTATTGTACTTTTAAATTAGCAAAATACATCTTATCTTTTTGTTATGGAAACAGAGCCATGGAAACAAATACATCTTATCTTTTTTTATTTATTCAGTATACTACAACTAGCAGTGATCTCTGCAATATGTGCCATTTTGGCACGCAACGTTTCTGTTTTTGAGATTGTGGTTCTGCCCTATGTGCCGTCTTTAGCTTGAAAGGACAATAGATAGATAGATACTACAACTTAATTGCTTCTATTAATGAAATCGTTCGTTCGTTCGCTTTCGTCAGCTTTGACCTCTGACGAAGTCCCACCCACTCAATTTTGTGGGACTGAATTTTGTGTGTAAAGTCTGTTTTATCCCATTACAGGATGCCCCTCGCCATGCAGGCAGATTTACTCCGACTTCAGAGGTACTAATTTTTAGGTAATTAGTAAAACCCAGGTGTCCTCGCCAGGGTACGAACCCAGGCTGTTGCCGTGGTAAGCCAACCGCCTATCGATTGCGCTAACCAGACACCCTATTAATGAAATGAAATACAAATTAATTGCTTCTATTAATGAAGTGAAATACAACTTAGTTGCTTCTAATAATGAAACAAAAAACAATGTAATATTTTTTTTAATATCCAAATTACATTTATCTTTTTTTTTTTTTATTCAACAAACTACAACTTAATTGCTTTGATAAATGATGCAAGTTATAACTTAATTGCTTGTGTAAATGATATTAGTTACAACTTAATTGCTTCTATTAATGACGTGAAATACAACTTAATTGCTTCTATTAATGACGTGAAATACAACTTAATTGCTTCTATTAATGATGTGAAATACAACTTAATTGCTTGTGTAAATGATGCTAGTTACAACTTAATTGCTTCTATTAATGACGTGAAATACAACTTAATTGCTTCTATTAATGACGTGAAATACAACTTAATTGCTTCTATTAATGACGTGAAATACAACTTAATTGCTTCTATTAAAATGACGTGAAATACAACTTAATTGCTTCTATTAATGATGTGAAATACAACTTAATTGCTTGTGTAAATGATGCTAGTTACAACTTAATTGCTTCTATTAATGACGTGAAATACAACTTAATTGCCACTCTTAATGAAACAAAACACAATTTAATTTACTTTTCAATAAATAAGCAAACTACAAATTTGTACTTTTTGAATAAGCTTCCCACTGTATTATTGATCTTTAACTTTCAATTAAAGCAAATTACATTCTATTCTTATTTTTAATTCAGAAAACTATAACTTAAAAGTTAATAGACTAACTATAACTTAATTTGCACTTAAGGTATCAAGCAAGTTTATGGTTTACAAAATAAAAAGCCACTTGGTGTGTTCAATATGCTATTGTTATGAGTGAAGAGAATGTTCGTGTTCTGTTATAAAGAACACTCAAACATAATTAATCTGAAACAGAACACTGACATTGTCTTTTTGGAATGTTATGTTATACTGGGTCATCTTCACTGCACACCAGAATATCCCACAGGTGCTCCAATTATGCCCTCGAAATATGGAGAATCTCTCAAGAAAAACCAGACCCACGTACACAAACTTCGTAGCACAGCCTGAGATCCATCATTATGGGTACATTTTTACCCAGACACTGGCCTTATTTTTGGCCGAATCTTTTCGATTTTTTAACTACTAAGAGTTCTTTAACGTGTGCGAGTGTACATGGGACCTTTGATTTTTTAGCCGTCAACCGTGATGGCTCCAAATTAATGGGAAGATAATCAATAACCTAAGATATGCTGATGATACTGTACTACTAGCAGAAAATCTTAAATATCCACAACAATTACTTAATGAAATAAACATGACAGGAAAAAAATATGGATTAGATATTAATATCAAAAAGACTAAAACTATGATCATAAGGAAAGATAATACACAAAACCTACAAGTGGATATCAAAGTTGAAGGAATAGACCTAGAGACAGTTCAGAACTACAACTACCTGGGACATACTATAACTAGTTATGGAAAATGGAAAACTAAAATAAATAAAAGAATAGGAATGGCAAAAAGTAATTTTAATGTCATGAAAAAATATACTATCATCAAAACAAATAATACCAAGGCTAAAACGAAGAATATCAAAATGTTATATCTTCTCAACATTCCTGTATGGTGCAGAAACATGGACATTAGACAAGAAAACAGAACAGAAAATTGAAGCCTTTGAAATGTGGATTTGTAGAAGAATAGGAAGAACTGGGTGGAAAGAAAAGAAAACAAATGATGAAGTCTTAAAACAACTAAAAATGAAAAGAGAACTATTAAATACAATTCTAATAAATAGCAATTAACAGGTATTCAAGCGGAGTGGATCTAACAGGCTTAAACAGACAGCTGTCTTCGTGCGAGAGCCTGGAGTCCTACTCTGATTGAGTCCTGATCGCAGAGAGAGAGAAATACAATTAAAACAAGACAAATGCGATTTTTGGGGCATGTTAAGAGACACAACAACCTACTAAAAGTAATCTTGGAAGGGATTATACAAGGTAAAAGAGGAAGAGGCAGACCAAGACTAACATGGACGAGTAACATCAAAAGATTGAAAAGTCAGCCTATGACAACCTGCACCATCAAAGCAAGATACAGAGTGGAATGGCACTCCATTGTAGTCAACCTTAGATGCAGAGATGGCACTCAATGATGATGATCTGAGAAGGCTAGACATTAGATCTCACTACCCAGAGAAGGCTAGACATTAGATCTCACTACCCAGAGAAGGCTAGACATTAGATCTCACTACCCAGAGAAGGCTAGACATTAGATCTCACTACCCAGAGAAGGCTAGACATTAGATCTCACTAACCAGAGAAGACTAGACATTAGATCTCACTACCCAGAGAAGGCTAGACATTAGATCTCACTACCCAGAGAAGGCTAGACATTAGATCTCACTACCCAGAGAAGGCTAGACATTAGATCTCACTACCCAGAGAAGGCTAGACATTAGATCTCACTACCCAGAGAAGGCTAGACATTAGATCTCACTACCCAGAGACCAGGGGAGGATAAAACCATTATAAAAAACAGTGGATTCCATTTTTGTTGTTTGATGAAAACAATATTCTTCCTAGTGGAATTGAACCCGTAACCTTCCTGTCCTGAGGTCAACATCTTACATCTTGACCACCCAGCCCCCGTTTTTTTAAATGAACCGCCAGAAGATCAGATACCATAGTCCAGTGATTCTCAAACTTTCTTTTACTGTGGACCCCCATTAAATACGTTTTGTAGCCACAGACCCCAATTAAACACATTTTGTAGTCGCTGACCCCCATTAAACATGTTTTGTAGTCACGGACCCCCAGGATTCAAAATCCAGATGTGCGTCAATCATTTTATTTGAACAACTTCACTAAATGTCTTGTTGTGTCGCTCTCCAACATGTCCATCTAGCTACAAAATATCAAACTATTCTTCAAGCCTGCATGGACCCCCTGTTATGCATCGCTGACCACTGGGGGATGTGGACCACAGCTTGAGAAACACTGCCATTGTCCATTGGACACCTGCCCAATGAGTAGAATTAAAAGCTTTTGTAAAGAAAACACTAAACAAGGTTCAAGCAGAGCACAAAGCAATGTCTATGAAGCAGTTTTAAATTGTGCAAGAAATATTTGCTGAGCTCAAAGCTAGGGAAGAAAACAAAATGCTTTCAGAGTGGCATGTCTGACACTATCACCAACTTACGACATCTTATCTCATCAGACCTATCAAGACAATCTATCTGTCGGTCACACTTGAAGCCAGCATCAATACACTGACCAGTCGCACAGCGGAACTGACCAGGCATGCATTGAAAGGATGGAGGGACGGCTGAAAATGTGGACAGAGGTCAAAGAGATTGTTTGCTTGTCATCATTAGTAGACACAGATACAAACAAATTTCTAGAACAAAATGCTGCAGTCAAACTACATAACACAGTTGCTACTTCTTCTTTCCTTCTTCATTTGCCTTTCAGCGTCGAGGGGTGATATAATTTGCAGTCTTTTGCTCTTCTGTTCACCTCTGCTGTTGTTATGTTTCCTAGTGCTTCTAATATTCCATTGATCCATCTTTTTCATGGTCGGCCCTCTGGTCTGGTGTTCTCTTTATTAAAGACTCAATGTGTTGTGTTTTTATTACTCTGCCTTGTCATATGGCCAAACCATTTAGTGTATTTAAGTGTTCTTTAAGTCTTCTATTGTTTTCATATGTTAGTGCCTGATCATCTGCAAATAAAAGCTCATTAATCCCCTCTGATGGGTTGGCTAGCTTGCATATATAGTCCATGTATGTAATAAACAGTAGGGGGGATAGTACGCACACCTGATCTAACTTTGAAGTGGTCTGTGTAGCCTGCTGCTGTTTTGACTGTGCAGCTGCTGTTGATGTAGAGACTTTTAATTAGGTTAGTTAGATGTTGGCTTACTCCGTATGTTGTTAGTATCTCCCACAGTTGTTCTCTGTTTACTCTGTCGAATGTTTTTTCCTGGTCAATGAAAGCTATGTACACATTTTGATTGTGTTCTGTCGTTTTTTCTGCAAGCTGTTTTAATGTGAATAATGCGTCCGTACATCCTGTTTTTTTCAGAACCCCTTTGAGAATTGCTTAACTGTAGTTCTATTATTTGTCTCAGCCGTTTTTCCAAGAATTTTGCATATAGCTTTCCTACATGGCTGAGAAGTGATATACCTCTATATTGATTGCAGTCTCTTTTGCTACCTTTCTTTTTTCCATATTGGTATGATAATTGCCTGTTGCCAGTCTTCTGGGGCTTTTTGTTGGTGCCATGTTGCATTGAATATTCTGTGCAGCCATGTCACTCCAGTTTCTCCTGATGCTGCTATTATTTCTAATATATGTTATCTATCCCTGGTGCTTTATTTCTTGGTGCATATTTGATTACCTCTTTGATTTCCTCTTTCATGATGTTGGGTTCAGTATTTGTGCATTCTTGTGTGGTTTTTGTTGTCTTATTGGTAGTTGGTACAGGTTTTTAAAATTATTCTTTCCATCTCTGTTGCATACATTGGTTATTTGATATTGGCTCTCCGCCTTTGTCATTTATGAGCTCAGTAGAATCATGGTTTTCTTTTTTCACTCTTGTGAGTTGCAATAAACATATGAAATTTAAAATATACTATTGAACTATATAATCTATTTATCTATCTATTTGCCTTTCTAGCCGTGGCCAGCTATAGGGCATTGGCACAGATACTCTTTCTCATTTTCTTAATTTTCTCTCTCGTAGTCTCAATCTTTGCAAAGATCTTTTATTAAATCTTGCCATTTGTCTCTGTTCTGTGCAAGCAACTCTATCTCATTGAGGGAGCCAATTCCTGCTGCTTTTGCCTCTCTGATAATTGTTCTCAGTGTCTCTCTGGGTTGGCCTCTTTTCCTCCTACCTGTTGTTTCCCACATGAGGGCTTGCTTTGTTATTCAGTTATTATTTCATCTTATCACATGTCCAACATATGACCATTGTCTTTTCTTGATTACTGTAGATATTAGTGGTTGATCTGTGATTTCTCTAATTTCCTCATTTGTATTGAATTTATTCCACGCTATACCAAGTATTTGAACTATATAATGAACAATGAAAATAAAATCACAAAAAAAATTATACTGTAAATCAATATACATTAATTGCCCAAAAATGAAATGATAAAACTCAACAGAAAAAATGTGTAATAAATAACTACAAATAAAATGTACAATAAAACTATAAATTGAAATTTCAATGATGCTAAAATAAAAATGTTAAATTAAATTGTACAATAAGACTATATAACAAATCTAAAAACAAAACTGTACCAAAAACTGTACCAAGAATTGTCTAAAAAAAAAGTTATATGATCTGTAGGCCTACCATAAAACCTGTCAATGATTCTATACAAGTAAACTGTACCAGAAATCAAAACCATGAAATGATAATAATAAACTATAGAACAACTCTCTGAAATACAGCTATACCAAGATGGAGGGATGGGCGGGTGAATAGGCAGGTGGGTGGCTGACAGACAGACATATGAATGTATGGACAGATAGACACACATAGACAGACAGGCATACATTGATAGACAGACAAACAGAATTGGTCAGTATTACATCTGTGTTCTTAACTTTCCCATAAAATATCAGGTACCCATTTACGGCTGGGTGAACCTGGAAGTCATTGATTAAACCTGCCCTCTAGTCCTTAGTCGTCCAGTTGGAGTTGATTGAGAGAGATGATACCACATAGATATGCTTGTGTACACACAAGTTAGTGACTATGCTTTCATAGTTTTGTTTTATTAACATTACAGACAATAAACCAAAGAGCATAAGTCCACAGGCTGCTGGGTTAATAAGCAACTACAGTCAAACAGCATCACCTTCCCTCAGTTAAACTTTGGTTTTGTGTTAGATCTGACATTTGTTCTTATTGTGCCAGTACAACAAGTACAGCACTATTGTTACGTGTGTCAGTACAGCAAGTACAGCACTATTGTTACATGTGCCAGTACAACAAGTACAGCACTATTGTTACATGTGCCAGTACAGCAAGTACAGCATTATTGTTACATGTGTCAGTACAGCAAGTACAGCATTATTGTTACATGTGCCAGTACAGCAAGTACAGCACTATTGTTGCATGTGCCAGTACAGCAAGTACAGCATATTGTTACATGTGCCAGTACAGCAAGTACAGCATTATTGTTACATGTGTCAGTACAGCAAGTACAGCATATTGTTACATGTGCCAGTACAGCAAGTACAGCATTATTGTTGCATGTGCCAGTACAGCAAGTACAGCACTATTGTTGCATGTGCCAGTACAGCAAGTACAGCATATTGTTACATGTGCCAGTACAGCAAGTACAGCATTATTGTTGCATGTGCCAGTACAGCAAGTACAGCATTATTGTTACATGTGTCAGTACAGCAAGTACAGCATTATTGTTACATGTGCCAGTACAGCAAGTACAGCATTATTGTTACATGTGTCACCACAACAAGTACAACATTACTATTACATGTGCCAGTACAGCAAGTACAGCATTATTATTAAATGTGCCAGTACATCAAGTACAGCAAAAAACATGTGCTATTACAGCAAGTACAGCATAACATGTGCCAGTACAGCAAGTACAGCATTACATGTGCTAGTAGAACAATATGATGGTTCTACTCACACTCACTGATGGTTCTAGTAGAACAATGATGGTCCCAGTAGTTTATTGATGGCTCTAGTAGAACAATGATGGTTCTACTCACACTCACTGATGGTTCTAGTAGAACAATGATGATCCCAGTAGCTCATTGATGGCTCTAGTAGAACAATGATGGTTCTACTCACACTTTATAATGTTTCCAGGACCTCACTGATGATTACACTACACCAATGATGGTTTTAGCAGCACAACAATGGTTCCAGTAACCAACTGACAGTTCCAGTAATTCACTGATGGCTTCGGTAACTCACTGACTTTGCATACATCCGGCTCACATTATTGCTTGCCTTTCTCACATTTAACGAATGTCAAACTGCCTCAAGACTTGACTCTCATTAATAACTTCAGAGATTACCGGCGTTGTGTGTGGTCATTGAGGGCAGTCACAACATCATCTTCTTTATATGCAGATCCTCTCTATCACAGACTCAACTGGGCTACCAACATTCGGACAACCCGTGTTTGTTTCCCGCTGGAAGCAGTATGAATTGTACTCGTGGTTTAAAAAAAAAATACCTCCATGGTTGACTAAGCTGCTGGCAGAAATGGGTACCAGGGTATTACTCTGAAAATGTGAGGAATGCCCCTCTTACAACATGAGTTTCCATGCTTGAAGCGACACTATTCAGAAATCTCTGAACACTTATGGAGCAGGGGCTGAGCACAAATGGGTGAAAACTCACGTGCTAAGATAGGCGGCTGAGCACAAATGTGTGAAAACTCACGTGCTAGGATAGGCGGCCGAGCACAAATGTGTGAAAACTCACGTGCTAAGATAGGCAGCCGAGCACAAATGTGTGAAAACTCACGTGCTAAGATAGGCAGCTGAGCACAAATGTGTGAAAACTCACGTGCTAGGATAGGCGGCCGAGCACAAATGTGTGAAAACTCACGTGCTAAGATAGGCAGCTGAGCACAAATGTGTGAAAACTCACGTGCTAAGATAGGCAGCTGAGCACAAATGTGTGAAAACTCATGTGCTAAGATAGGCAGCCGAGCACAAATGTGTGAAAACTCACGTGCTAAGATAGGCAGCTGAGCACAAATGTGTGAAAACTCACGTGCTAAGATAGGCAGCTGAGCACAAATGTGTGAAAACTCACGTGCTAAGATAGGCAGCCGAGCACAAATGTGTGAAAACTCACGTGCTAAGATAGGCAGCCGAGCACAAATGTGTGAAAACTCACGTGCTAAGATAGGCAGCCGAGCACAAATGTGTGAAAACACACGTGCTAAGATAGGCAGCCGAGCACAAATGTGTGAAAACTCACGTGCTAAGATAGGCAGCCGAGCACAAATGTGTGAAAACTCACGTGCTAAGATAGGCAGCCGAGCACAAATGTGTGAAAACTCACGTGCTAAGATAGGCAGCTGAGCACAAATGTGTGAAAACTCACGTGCTAAGATAGGCAGCTGAGCACAAATGTGTGAAAACTCACGTGCTAAGATAGGCAGCTGAGCACAAATGTGTGAAAACTCACGTGCTAAGATAGGCAGCTGAGCACAAATGGGTGAAAACTCACGTGCTAAGATAGGCAGCTGAGCACAAATGGGTGAAAACTCATGTGCTAAGACACTAATTCAAGTCTCAAACTTTAGTTTTACCTTTACCTCTGTCACAGGCACATCTGAGGCCAGTCTACAAGCTCCTTCAATATATCTGATCAAAGTTAACCCTAGATTATGATACCTTTGTCAAATTTACAAACTCAAAATACAAATTCTTGGAATTCAACAGTTTGCCGCAGACATTCCCTCCTCCCTATACATTCCGAATGATTGCTTCTGGTGACCCCTGACTGTTGGATTTGTTTCCTTTGATGGTGGATATTTTTTTCAAAAACCACGTGTGCTTTGTTAAATTATGAAGGTGTTGTAAGAATAACAGATAATTGAAGCCTTTGAAATGTGGATTTATAGAAGAATATGTAGATTTGGATGGAAAGAAAAGATAACAAACGATGAAGTTTTAAAACAGCTGAAAATAAAAAGAGAACTACTAAATACAATCAAGACAAGACAAATGACATTTTTGGGGCATGTTAAAAGACACAACAGCCTAATAAAAGTAATATTGGAAGGAAAAATACAAGGTAAAAGAAGCAGAGGCAGACCAAGACTAACATGGACGAGTAACATCAAAAGATGGACAACTCAATCTATGTCAGCCTGCACCATCAAAGCAAGAAACAGAGTAGAATGGCGATCCATGGTAGACAACCTTCGTTGCGGAGAAGGCACACGATGATGATAATGATGTAAGAATGCAGCTGTTTTTTTTTTAAATATAAATTTTGCCAAATTTCAAGAATTTTCAAGAAATTTATAAAAAAAAAATTGTTTCTTATGATGGCGTAATCTCTTTGGCTGTCAGTGAGACATCAAACAAATTTTTGCAACATGTGATAGGAAGCTTAGAGGGAGCCAAACATATAGCTGGAATGGCAGACTGACGTGTGATGTGTAAACAGACAATGTAACACCTCCGGTAGCCATGACACAACGGGGTCAAATTTCAGGCCATGTTGAGTTATTTGCAGATCATCATCATTGTACTCCAAACATGTCCATAGTTGCTTAAATTCCCTCCTCAGCAAGTCTCACAGTGTCCAGCAACTGACGACTCCAGTTCTGTGTTGGTTGATAAGTCCCCTTATACGCCCACTAAGTTTCTCATTTCTGGCTGTGCCCATCTTAACTCCCATCTCTTTTATCTAAAGGAGTGACATGGACTCATGGTTGTTGAAGTCATGTGCCCTTCCCACATCTCAGAGGACATTGATAATGTCCACCCGATCCATTGGTTGACCATCTTCAATGACAGCACAACTAGCGAACCTGTCCGCTCTTTCATTTCCCCGTACTCCCGCATGGCCAGGGACTAGACTATAAATCTAACCTAAGCCTAGAATTAATTACCGTATCCACTTCCTGTGTCTCTTCTTGGATAAACACATAAACATGCAGCTGTGCAGCAAAAGTTCCAAGAAGTTCTTATTTTCTGACCTCCAAATGTAACAATTAGTGTTTGTAATTTTTATGAAGATGTCGTCTGGATGTGACACATGGGATAGTGTCATAATCTAGGCTAAAGACAGACCTTCTTTATATCAATGCTGGATCTATATAGCACTTTACCTGCCAAACTCAAACCACAGTCAACGACCTGTTAGTATGCTTATAATTTGATCAAATCTTGTTAGAAATAATTTAACTTACGGCAGTTTTGTTCGTCCGAGCGGTCCCTACAGTCTGGCCTGCCATCACATGTACGCCGGTAGTCTATGCATTCTCCATTAGAACATTGGAATTGATCTTCTCTGCATACTATCGCTATAAGAGAAAGATTTTCAAATAAAAGTTACTCAAATAAAAGATTCCATAATAAACATGAGTAACATAAAGGAAAGATTCCCAAATAAAAATGCCTAATATAAAAGAAAGATTTCCAAATAAAAATTAATTTAAAAGAAAGATTTCAAAATAAAAATTATTAATGTAATGGAAAGATTTTCAAATGAAAATAATTAAGAATGTGTCCCTTGTCTGGTTCCATTATTTGTGTGGTTCCATTGTTCAACTGGTTCCACTGTTCATTTGGTTATATTGTTCGACTAGTTTCACCATTGGTCAATTCCATTGTTTGTCAGGTTCCACCATTCATCTGGTTTCACAGTTCACCTGGTTCCACTGTTAAAATGGTTCAACTGTTCAACTGGTTCCACTATTTGTCTGGTTCCACTGTTTGTCTGGTTCCACTGTTTATCTGGTTCTACTATAAAGTTCCTCCACCTAATGCAGTCCATGAGTGGTTCCACTGTTTGTCTGGTTCCACTGTTTATCTGGTTCCACTGTTTGTCTGGTTCTACTATAAAGTCCTCCACTTAATGCAGTCCATGAGTGGTTTCACAAGATCACATCAATACAACTTATCTAACGGCTACTCTGGAATATTACTTGTGGTGGTTACATGAGCTTGTGCTGTTTCAAAATGCTAGTCACATTTATATCACAGATCCTACTTGCATTTACCGTCCTATATATTTCATTTGTATTTCCATATTTCATTTGTATTTCCATATTTCATCTGTATTTCCTTATTTTGTTTGTATTGCCATATTTCATTTGTATTTCCATATTTCATTTGCATTTCCATATTTCATTTGTATCTCCACTAATCAAAGTACAGATACCAGCTATTTATATTTACTTCAGCTGGACATCATTCTTCCCTGACCCAAGATTACGATTCCGTTGTCAAAATTACCACCTCAAAACACAAATTCTAGAAATTTAACAATTTGCTGCTGGGCAAACATTCCCCCCATACCATCCTAATTACTACTTCCAGTGACCCCCGAGTGATAGTTCCTTTGAATTTGGATCAGACACAAACAGGCGCACCGTAAAAGGTACTATGGTGTCCTATTTTATTTTTTCATTTTGCAAATTTTCAAGAGTTTTATTTTTTTTTTCTTACGATGGGGAAAATCTTCTCGGCCGTTGATGTGGCATCAAACAAACCTTTGTAACACAGGATAGCCCGCAAAAGGCACTAAAAGGGAGCTGAACATACGGCCAGATTGACAGACTGACCACCCTCCCCCGTACACCTTCCTAATTACTACTTTTGGTGACCCCTGAGTGTTGGATTTGTTTCTGTTGATTTCATAATTTTTTTCCTCCCATTCCATGAAATACAATCTCGTTTAATGCACACACAAAATCGTCAATTTTAAAAAAATGGTAATTTTTCCTCTTTTTTTTTTTGGCTGTAATCAGGGATAGGAAAATTTCCTTGATCATAGCTGACATAAAAAACAAACTCCTTTATAAATTGGGAAATGCAGTGAGTAACAAATATTATGAGATAGCTGAACAAACTGACCAACTTACTGTGACCATATCAATAGACATTGTAACATGTCCAGTAAATGGGGTAAAACTCAGGTCATAAATCAACCTGAGCCAGGAAATCCAAGTCCTTGTGTTTTGCTTAGAGTGAACACACAGCTGTGTGTCAAAAGTTCAGAGAAAGTACTATTTATAAAGCACCTACTGTTACATCTATATGGTAGTAATTTTTACTATGGTGTCGTAAACATGTCAGTCACAGATTGGTATCGTAATCTAGAGTTAATAACAATTGATTATTTATGCCTCAGAGCTCAAAGTTCACCTAATGTTAACTTTACCAAAAATAGATTATCTATGTCCCAGGGCTCAAAGTTCACCTAATGTTAACATTACCAAAAATAGATTATTTATGTCCCAGGGCTCAAAGTTCACCTAATGTTAACATTACCAAAAATAGATTATTTATGTCCCAGGGCTCAAAGTTCACCTAATGTTAAAATGACCAAAAATAGATTATTTATGTCCCAGGGCTCAAAGTTCACCTAATGTTAACATTATCAAAAATAGATTATCTATGTCCCAGGGCTCAAAGTTCACCTAATGTTAAAGTGACAAAAAATAGATTATTTATGTCCCAGGGCTCAAAGTTCACCTAATGTTAACATTACAAAAAATAGATTATCTATGTCTCAGGGCTCAAAGTTCACCTAATGTTAACATTATCAAAAATATATTATCTATGTCTCAGGGCTCAAGGTTCACCTAATGTTAACATTATCAAAAATAGATTATCTATGTCTCAGGGCTCAAAGTTTACCTAATGTTAACATTATCAAAAATAGATTATCTATATCTCAGGGCTCAAGGTTCACCTAATGTTAACATTACCAAAAATAGATTATCTATCTCCCAGGGCTCAATACTCCTCCAAAGCTATCATTGCACGGTCTCTCTGACACCAAAACTAGCCAGATCCACAAGATGCCAAAAACAAGCTGCAACTTACGACAATCAATCTCATCGCTTCCATCAAAGCAATCCTGTCTTTGGTTGCAGAAAAAATCTTGTGGGATACACTGACCATTGCGACATCTGAACTCCGCAGAATTGCATGCTGGGGGAGAGATTGTTGCGTAGAATCAATACAACATTAAACAAAATATTTTACACTATCTCACTGATTCTTCTTCTTCTTCTTTCTTTCCTCATCTGCTTTTCAGCGTCGAGGGGAGATATAATTTGCAGTCTTCTGCTCTTCTGTTTGCCTCTGCTGCTGTTATGTTTCCTAGTGCTTCTAATATTCCATCGACCCATCTTTTTCGTGGTTGACCCTTGGGTCTGGTATTCTCGCAACGTTTATTGAAGGCTCATTGTGTTGTGTTTTGATTACTCTGCCTTGACACGTGGCCATACCATTTTATCTGTTGTTTCTTTATATATTCTATGGCGGGGGCTATTCCTAGCTTTTTTTTCTCAGTTCTTCATTTCTGATCTTATCTCTTAGACTGTTTCCTGTCATTCCTCTAACACATTTCATCTCTGTAGAGGTTATTTTTCTTATTGTTCTTGCATCTAGGGTCCAGGACTGGTATTGGTAGCACAACATTGGGATGAAGATTGTATTGTATAGTGCTTGTTTTGCCTCCAGAGTTATTTTCTTGTTGGACAGTAGTGGTGATAACTGTCCGATGATTTGATAAGCTTTGTTGCATCTTGATTCTATCTCTGCTGTTTGTGAATTGTCGTTTATCATTAGACTTCCTAGGTATTTGAATTCCTCTACGTGTTTTAGTTGTCTGCCATGTATAGTTAAGTTGATGTTCTGTTTATTTTTGGCGACTTTCATGACTTCTGTTTTGTTGATTTATCTCACAGATTGTTGGATGGAATCAAAACATTAAACATAATATTGTACATTAACTCAGAGATTGTTGAATAGAATCAATGCAACATTAACTTTTATTATACCAGCCCTTGCTTTTAGGCAGCCATGTTCAGCAAATAAAATCAAGGCATAAGTGAATATCATAATAACCTTTAACCTCAATGAATACTGTCATGTATTATAATATATCAACATTCATAGAAAAGAATACAATTCGTTTAGAAAGTGCTTACAACCATAGTTTTGTGAGAGAAATGCAAATAATTATATGATAAACCTGATAAAGATAAAAAATTAAAATTGAAAAACACAAAAACAGAAACTGCATTAGAAATAATATTTACAGTTTGATGCACGTCAGTAGCGACAGAAGTGTTTGCTATTACAAAGTATATTCACAATTAAACAAATTTGTGAGGTTTCACATGTATATGCTCACATAAAAAATTACTGCAATGATTTTTTTAAATGCTGATGTCACTAAATGTTACATCTTCTCAATATTCCTGTACGGTGCAGAAACATGGACATTAGACAACAAAACAGAACAAAAATTGAAACCTTTGAAATGTGGATTTATAGAAGAATAGATAGAATTGGATGGAAGGAAAAGAAAACAAACGATGAAGTTTTAAAACAACTAAAAATGAAAAGAGAACTACTAAACACAATTAGAACAAGACAAATGAAATTTTTGGGGTATGTCAAAAGACACAAAAGCCTAATAAAAGTAATAGGAATAAAAGGGAAAATACAAGTTAGAAGAGGCAGTGACAGACCAAGACTAACATGGACGAGTAACATCAAAAGATGGACAAGTCAGCCTATGACAATCTGCACCATCAGAGCAAGAGACAGAGTGGAATGGTGCTCCATGGTAGCCAACCTTCAATGTGGAGACAGCACTCGAAGCTGATGATGTCACTTGAAAGAAAAAACAATATTTCTGTATTTAGTCAAGTGTTATGTCAATATTTTATGACCCCAATTTGTTTACTTAACAGAAAACACAAACATAAATTCACAAATTGAAGGATTTATTGTACTTACTGCAGTTAAATTCATCAGAGTTATCTGGACATTGTGGGCTTCTGTCACACCTGCTGCGTCGGTCAATACAAGTTCCATCCTGGCACTCGAATTCGTTTCTTTGACATGCGCCTGTTAACAAAAAAAAAATGTTTGAGTGTTAAGATACAGCAGTAGAGCTGATATTGATGACAGAAGAAGATAACATTAACTCTTGTACAGCTGATATTGATGAAAGAAGATGATAATGTTAACTCTTACAGAGCTGATATTGATGAAAGAAGATGATAATGTTAACTCTTGTAGAGTTGATATTGATGAAAGTAGATGATAATGTTGACTCTTGCAGAACTGATATTGATGAAAGAAAATGATGTTAACTCTTACAGAGCTGATATTGATGAAAGAAGATGATAATGTTGACTCTTGCAGAATTGATATTGATGAAAGAAGATGATAATGTTGACTCTTGCAGAACTGATATTGATGAAAGAAGATGATAATGTTGACTCTTGCAGAACTGATATAGATGAAAGAAAATGATGTTAACTCTTACAGAGCTGATATTGATGAAAGAAGATGATAATGTTAACTCTTTCCTTTCCCAATAATACTCACTGTGTTGCAGTGGCATGTCCTAGCCTACCCAACATTTACCCTCTCTGTGTCATGCAATAATGCTCACTCTGTAGTAGTGGCATGTCCTAGCCTACCCAACATTTACCCTCTCTGTGTCATGCAATAATGCTAACTGTGTTGCAGTGGCATGTCCTAGCCTACCCAACATTTATCCTCTCTGTGTCATGCAATAATGCTAACTGTGTTGCAGTGGCATGTCCTAGCCTACCCAACATTTACCCTCTCTGTATCATGCAATAATGCTCTTTGTGTTGCAGTGGCATGTCCTAACCTACCCAACATTTACCCTCTCTGTATCATGCAATAATGCTCACTCTGTAGCAGTGGCATGTCCTAGCCTACCCAACATTTGCCCTCTCTGTGTCATACAATAATGCTCTTTGTGTTGCAGTGGCATGTCCTAACCTACCCAACATTTGCCCTCTCTGTCTCATGCAATAATTTCTGAATGTTTATTTATTTCAATATTAAAATTGATTTCCAGTTTATAGGAAAGTTCCAGACTTTCTAAATGGTAGCAGAATGAATTAATGAGTAAATATAAATGAGTTCCAACAGGCACTCACCACAGTTTGCCTCATCAGTAGAGTCCCTGCAGTCGATCCGTTGATCACAAATCTGCACCCGGGAGATACACTGCCCATCTCCACAACGGAACTCATCCGGCCGGCATGCTTTGAACACAAGACAAAGCCATAAAACTCTACAATTTCATTGAAAATGATCACTACAAGGACATGAAACTATATGTTTTTATGATCACAACAAGCCCATGAAACCATATGTTTTTTTAATAAACACAAGACCATGAAACTATATTTTATGATCACTACATCATGAAACTATATGTTTTTATGATCACAACAATATCATGAAACTATATGTTTTTATGATGACTGCAAAATCATTAAACTATATTATTATGATCATTACAAGACCATGAAGCTATATACTTTTGTTATAAACACAAAGCCATGAAACTATATTTCAGGATAATACAAGGATTTGAAATTTCCTTTTTTAGTTTTAATACAAAGCCTTGAAACTATTTTTAAATACAAAGCCATGAAACTATTTACTTTAATACAAAGCCATGAAACTATTTATTTTAATACAAAGCCATGAAACTTTTTTTTTAAACAAAGCCATGAAACTATATATTTTGTGATAATACAAGGTGTTGAAACTATTTGTTTTCCTGATAAACACAAGACCATGAAACTATTTGTTTTTTTATCACTACATGGCTATTAAACTATTTTTTGTGTGATAAACATAAGGCAATGAAACTGTTTCTGTGATAAACACAAGACCATGGGACTGTTTTTGTGGTATGATAAACACAAGACCATGAGACTGTTTTTGTGATATGATAAACACAAGACCATGAGACTGTTTTTGTGATATGATAAACACAAGACCATGAGACTGTTTTTGTGATATGATAAACACAAGACCATGAGACTTTTTGTTTTTATAATAATTACAGGGCCATGAAACTATATGTTTTTGGCCAAAGAAACTATATGTTTTTATGATAATAAGAACACTGTGTAATTATATTATTTTCTTACAAAAAATAAAAAGTTATGAATCTACACATTTGTTTAATGATTTACACAAAGTTATGAATCTACACATTTGTTTAATTATTTATACAAAGTTATGAATCTACACACTTGTTTAATGATTTATGCAAAGTTATGAATCTACACATTTGTTTAATGATTTATACAAAGTCATGAATCTACACATTTGTTTAATGATTTATACAAAGTTATGAATCTACACATTTATTTAATGATTTAGTTGATTTGTACGCACTAATTTTCTGGTTTATATTTCCCCACTACATGCCCTACTTACGACATCCTCGCTCATCGCTGCCGTCTCTACAGTCCACTGATCGATCACATCTTTGGAACAGGGAAAGACACTGACCATTGCTGCATTGAAACTGGTTGCTTCGACAAGCTGGAGGACAGGCAGATAAGATTCAGTAACAAGAAACTCTACTCCCATCCTCAAAACAGATGGAAAATGTCTATTATCTATTACTGAATAATAACAATAATAGCAAAAATAACAACAATAATAACAATAATAATAACAATAATAATAATAATAACAGAAATAACAAAAATAACAATAATAATCTAAATAAAATATAACAATAATAACAATAATAAAAATAATAATAACAATAATAACAGAAATAACAAATATAACAATAATAATAACAATAATAACAGAAATAACAAAAATAACAATAATAATCTAAATAAAATATAACAATAATAACAATAATAATAATAATAATAATAATAATAATAATAACAATAACAATAATAATCTGACTGCATCTGACCAATGTAAGCATCAGACTAATGATAACACTTGACTAATGACAGCATCTGACTAATGTAAGCATCAGACTAATGATAACACTTGACTAATGACAGCATCTGACTAATGTAAGCATCAGACTAATGATAACACTTGACTAATGACAGCATCTGACTAATGATAACACTTGACTAATGACAGCATCTGACTAATGATAACACTTGACTAATGACAGCATCTGACTAATGTAAGCATCAGACTAATGATAACACTTGACTAATAACAGCATCTGACTAATGTAAGCATCAGACTAATGATAACACTTGACTAATGACAGCATCTGACTAATGATAACACTTGACTAATGACAGCATCTGACTAATGATAACACTTGACTAATGACAGCATCTGACTAATGTAAGCATCAGACTATTGATAACACTTGACTAATGACAGCATCTGACTAATGTAAGCATCAGACTAATGATAACACTTGACTAATGACAGCATCTGACCAATGTAAGCATCAGATTAATGATAACACTTGACTAATGACAGCATCTGACTAATGTAAGCATCAGACTAATGATAACACTTGACTAATGACAGCATCTGACCAATGTAAGTATCAGACTAATGATAACACTTGACTAATGACAGCATCTGACTAATGATAACACTTGACTAATGACAGCATCTGACTAATGATAACACTTGATTAATGACAGCATCTGACTAATGATAACACTTGACTAATGACAGCACACAAATTAAGAACTAATCAAATGATGAGCACCCAGCCATATAATGAAAACATGTGATGACTGACATGGAAAACCCAAGTGTATAACTTACGACATCCACTCTCATCTGATTGGTCCACACAGTCAGGAACAGAGTCACAGCGCTTCACGCCGTCTATACATTGACCACTGTTACATGTGAACTGTGTAGCTGAGCAAGTAAACACTGAAAAATAAAACATTGACACTATGTCTATGTCCTGTCTATGAGGTCCATGTTTATTACGTTCATTTCAATTTAAAAGAGGAAACTTCTTAGATGTTCATTTTTGTAATATGTTGATAGTATATGACCTTCCAGGCATGTTGCAAGAGGTGGCTAAGGAGGTTGATAGATGGCTTGACAAGCTGTCATTATAAAAAGTATTGTTATGGAAACAGAGCCATAGATTTTAGAAGCAGTGATCTCTACAATATGTGTCATTTTGGCACGCAAGGTTTCTGTTTTTGAGATTGTGGTTCCACCCTATTTGCCATCTTCGGCTCAAAAGGACAATAGATGGATGGATGGAAGGATGGATGGATGGATGGATGGATGGATGGATGGATGGATGGATGGATGGATGGATGGATGGATGGATGAATGGAATTGTGTAATAGAGTAAATGATGGAGCGTAGTGTTGTGTAATAGAGTAAATGATGGAGTGTAGTGTTGTGTAATAGAGTAAATGATGGAGTGTAGTGTTGTGTAATAGAGTAAATGATGGAGTGTAGTGTTGTGTAATAGAGTGAATGATGGAGTGTAGTGTTGTGCAATAGAGTAAATGATGGAGTGAAGTGTTGTGTAATAGAGTAAATGATGGAGTGTAGTGTTGTGTAATAGAGTAAATGATGGAGTGTAGTGTTGTGTAATAGAGTAAATGATGGAGCGTAGCGTTGTGTAATAGAGTAGATGATAGAGTGTAGTGTTGTGTAATAGAGTAAATGATGGAGTGTAGTGTTGTGTAATAGAGTAAATGATGGAATGTAGTGTTGTGTAATAGAGTAAATGATGGAGCATAGTGTTGTGTAATAGAGTAAATGATGGAGTGTAGTGTTGTGTAATAGAGTAAATGATGGAGCATAGTGTTGTGTAATAGAGTAAATGATGGAGTGTAGTGTTGTGCAATAGAGTAAATGATGGAGCATAGTGTTGTGTAATAGAGTAAATGATGGAGTGTAGTGTTGTGTAATAGAGTAAATGATGGAGCATAGTGTTGTGTAATAGAGTAAATGATGGAGTGTAGTGTTGTGTAATAGAGTAAATGATGGAGCATAGTGTTGTGTAATAGAGTAAATTATGGAGTGTAGTCTTGTGTAATAGAGTAAATGATGGAGTGTAGTGTTGTGTAATAGAGTAAATGATGGAGCATAGTGTTGTGTAATAGAGTAAATGATGGAGTGATGTGCTGTGTAATATATTAGTATTTGTAATAGTGACAACCATTTAAGGTACTGTTATATATTAGTATTTGTAATTGTGACAACCACTTTAAAGTACTGTTATATATTAGTATTTGTAATTGTGACAACCACTTTAAAGTACTGTTATATATTAGTATTTGTAATTGTGACAACCATTTAAGGTACTGTTATATATTAGTATTTGTAATAGTGACAGCCACTTTAAAGTACTGTTATATATTAGTAGTTGTAATAGTGACAGCCACTTTAAAGTACTGTTATATATTAGTAGTTGTAATAGGGTTTCCGGTTGTTTCCAAAATGGAGGAATTATTTTTCTCCGGCTTGGTATTGAACCGTTGATCAGAGGTTTAACAAGCCGCTATCGTAAAAACGATGTTGTTAATGAAACGTAGACCTGATACAGAATGTGTAAATTAGCAGTAGATAGTAGTGATAGTTTTTTCGGCCCTAAAACAACAACAAAAATAGGATTCTGGAATGTGCGAACAATGGCCGCTCCGACGAAACATGCACAGGTCGCGAGCGAGATGGACAGATACGATCTAGATATTTTAGGATTAAGCGAAATGCGCTGGCCTGGAACAGGTAGGAGATCTATTGATAATAAAATAGTAGTTTTTTCTGGAAGGGAAGATGGAAAACACCGTGAAGGAGTAGGCATAATGATGACAGACAAAGCTGCAAGAAGTTTATTAGAATGGGAACCGGTAAATAGCCGTCTGATACGAACACGATACAAAACAAAACATGGAAGACTTTCAATTATTCAATGTTATGCGCCTACTAACGAAGCTGATGATGAAGTTAAGGACGTTTTTTATAACCAACTGCAACAACTTATAAACAAAATACCAAAACACGATCTTTTAATTGTAATGGGAGACTTCAACGCCAAAGTAGGACAAGATAACGCAGGAGTGGAACATGTGATGGGGAGAGAAGGCTGTAATACAACAAGTCAGAATGGAGAAAGATTAATAGAATTATGTTTAATAGAAAATTTAGTTATAGGTGGGACATTATTTCCACACAAAAATATTCACAAAACAACATGGATATCTCCTGACGATAGAACATCAAATCAAATTGACCACCTATGTATTAAACAACAATTCAGATCATCATTAATAGATGTAAGAGCTTACAGAGGTGCTGATGTTAATAGTGACCACAACCTGTGCATTGGGAAAATAAGATTAAAATTTAGAAACCAACAGAAGAGGTCAATTACACATAAAATTGATAGTCATAAACTGAAAGATGAAGCCATAAAGGAAAAGTTTAACATAGAGCTAAGTAATTGTTATTCAGCACTCGGTGAAATAGACTTAGATATCAATGAAATGTGGGACTCACAGAGCAAAATACTAATGACAGCAGCAGAAGCAAGTGCCGGACTGAAGAAAATGGAAAAACGAGCTTGGATCTCAGACACCACATGGAAATACATCAAAGAAAGAAGAGAAGCAAAGAGAGCCGTGACTAATGTAAAGACAGATCTTGGAAAGGTTCTGGCAAAAGCAACATACAAAGAATTAGACAACAAAGTGAAAAGTTCGGCAAGAAGAGATACAAGAGCTTATATAGACAACTTGGCAGAGAAAGCAGAGACAGCTGCAATTACAGGAGACAGCAGAACTCTCTATACAGTACAAAAGATGCTGACAAACACCTATACATCCAGTGGAACACCAATTCTAGACAAATCTGGATTAATGCTAACAACAAGCGCAGACATAAAAGCCCGTTGGGCAGAACACTTCAAAGAAATTCTTAACCGTCCACTACCTCACAGTTTAATAGATTTTGAAGCTGAAACACCAGCAGCAGAATTAGATGTAAATTTAGATGACTTCACCTTGAGTGAAATAGAAACCACCTTAAAGCTAATGACCAATAACAAGGCTGCTGGAGAGGATAAGTTAACAGCTGAGATCCTCAAGGCAATTGATAGCCATAATTTAATACATCTCCAAAAAATGTTCAACATCATTTGGAAAACAGAGAAGACGCCTCATAAATGGAAAAAAGGAATCATTGTTAAGATCCCAAAAAAGGGCAATCTTAGAGATTGTAACAACTGGAGAGGCGTGACACTTTTGTCAGTTGCCTCAAAGTTATTCTGTAAAATCATCCTAAATAGAATAAAGGATTCAATAGATACAGTAATGCGTGAAGAACAGGCTGGGTTTAGAAAAGGGAGAAGCTGTCTTGACCACATTTTCACTCTACGACTTATATTGGAGGAACATATTGAAAAGCAAAAACCTTTTGTACTTAACTTCATCGACTTCAAAAAAGCATTTGATAGTATTCATAGAGATTCTTTGTGGAAAATTCTGAAGCAATATGGTTTACCATCAAAAATCATAAATATTATCAAAGACATGTATGATGGTTACACATGTGCAGTTCGAACAGAGGAAGGACTGAGCGAATGTTTCCCAATAGAAACTGGGGTTAAACAAGGATGTATTTTATCGCCCTTGTTATTTGGAATTGTTATGGACTTCATAATGAAGAAGTGCTGCACTGGTAATAAAGGCATCGAATGGATACAAGGAGACCATTTGGAGGACCTCGACTTTGCTGATGACATAGTTCTCATCAGCAGTCAGATAAAAACGATGCAGGAAAACACAAATGAACTATCATCAATAGCCAGCAAAATTGGGCTTGAGGTCAATCATGAAAAGACTAAAGTCATGAAAAGTTTAATTCCAACAAGTGACAAAATATACATGGAAAACAAACCAGTAGAAGAGATCGATCACTTTATCTATCTTGGAAGTCACATTGATCGAGAAGGGGATACGAGCAAAGAAATTAGAATCAGACTGGCTAAAGCAGCAATGTCTTTCAGAAGCCTTGAAAAGTTGTGGAAATCAAAACTCATTAGCACAAACACAAAACTTAGGCTATTCAAATCAAATGTACTATCAACCCTTACGTATGCGTGTGAAAGCTGGAAAACAACAAGAGATATAGAAACAAAGTTGAACGCATTCGAAAATAAATGTCTAAGGAAAATACTTGGTATAGAATGGAACGAATTCAAAACAAACGAGGAAATTAGAGAAATCGCCAATCAACCACTAATATCTTCAGTAATAAAGAAAAGACGATGGTCATACGTTGGACATGTGATGAGAAGAGATAATAATCGAATAGCAAAGCAAGCCCTCATATGGGAAACAACAGGTAAAAGAAAAAGAGGAAGACCCAGGGAGACACTGAGAAGAACATTGATGAGAGAGGCAAGAGCAGCAGGAATCGGCTCCCTCAATGAGATAGAACTGCTTGCACAGAACAGAGACAGATGGCGAGATTTAATAAAATATCTTTAAAAGAAAACTGCTAGAACAAAAATTCATATAGGAGAAGGTGTATCTTGGTCTACGCCCTATGGGCCGGTTACGGCTCGAAAGGTCAATAGATAGAATAGTGACAGCCACTTTAAGGTGCTGTTATATATTAGTAGTTGTAACAGTGTCAACCACTTTAAAGTACTGTTATACATTAGTATTTGGATTAGTGACAACCTCTTTAAAGTACTGTTAAATATTAGTATATGTAACAGTGACAGCCTTTTTAAAGTACTGTTATATATTAGTATATGTAACAGTGACAACCACTTTAAAGTACTGTTATATATTAGTATATGTAACAGTGACAGCCACTTTAAAGTACTGTTATATATTAGTATATGTAACAGTGACAGCCACTTTAAAGTACTGTTATATATTAGTATATGTAACAGTGAAAACCACTTTAAAGTACTGTTATACACTTGTAGTTGTGATCCAATCAATGGAGCATACCACAATCTTGCTCATCACTACCATCCAAGCAGTCACGGTTTCTGTCACATCGACTGCTCAGTGGCACACAGCCTCCCAGGATGCACTTATAGTAGCTAGCATCACAAACTGTAGGAAAGGTTGTCAGCTGAGCCACTGAAGAAAGAACAACAATCATCATGTGCTTTTGATTAAAGTTGTGTGTGTGTGTGTGTGGTCTCAAGTGTACAACATGATATCGATCTTTGTTGCAGACTGAATGTTCCTGCTGTTTGCTCAGTCTATGGCAAACTGAATGTTCCTGCTGTTTGCTCAGTCTGTGGCAGACTGAATGTTCTTGCTGTTTGCTCAGTCTGTGGCAGACTGAATGTTCCTGCTGTTTTCTCAGTCTATGGCAGACTGAATGTTTCTGCTGTTTGCTCAGTCTGTGGCAGACTGAATGCTCCTGCTGTTTTCTCAGTCTATGGCAGACTGAATGTTTCTGCTGTTTGCTCAGTCTGTGGCAGACTGAATGTTCCTGCTGTTTGCTCAGTATATGGCAGACTGAATGTTCCTGCTGTTTGCTCAGTCTGTGGCAGACTGAATGTTCTTGCTGTTTGCTCAGTCTGTGGCAGACTGAATGTTCCTGCTGTTTGCTCAGTATATGGCAAACTGAATGTTCCTGCTGTTTGCTCAGTCTATGGCAGACTGAATGTTCCTGCTGTTTTCTCAGTCTGTATCAGACTGAATGTTCCTGCTGTTTGCTCAGTCTGTGGCAGACTGAATGTTCCTGTTGTTTGCTCAGTCTGTGGCAGACTGAATGTTCCTGCTGTTTTTCAGTCTATTTCAGACTGAATGTTCCTGCTGTTTGCTCTGTCTATGGCAGACTGAATGTTTCTGCTGTTTGCTCAGTCTGTGGCAGACTGAATGTTCCTGCTGTTTGCTCAGTCTGTGGCAGACTGAATGTTCTTGCTGTTTTCTCAGTCTATGGCAGACTGAATGTTCTTGCTGTTTGCTCAGTCTATGGCAGACTGAATGTTCCTGCTGTTTGCTCAGTCTGTGGCAGGCTGAATGCTGCTGCTGTTTGCTCAGTCTATAGTAGACAGAGTATGCTGTTGTTTGCACAGTCTATGGCCAAAAAGAGTGCTGCTGTTGATGCTGTTTGCTCAGTTTGATGCAGTAAAAAAGCTACACATTTAGTGAATGAGAATGAAGAATGAAGAACGACATACAGAAGTTATAACATCTGAAGTCACACTGAGACCTACAAAGAAATAAGAGTCAAAAGAGGGAACAATTCAGGACTAAACAAGCACATTCCAAGAAATGAAGACTTTGAACTGTTAGAAAGATTCCATGACCATAAGCCTTTCAGATTTCTTGAGTGATCATGGCAGATGATCATGAACTGACTTAGAACAGAACACAACTGAATTATCTTTCTTTTTTATCTAAGGCTGGTCTTGACTTTAGCGCCACAGGTTTATGCGAGCAGTCTCTTTGATCAACGAGGATACATGACAGGTGATAAAGTAGTTAGAGCTTGTCCTACCTACATTACATTACTTATCAGACAGAGACCTGAATGTCTTGTGTGGACATTACTAATCAGACAGAGACCTGAATGTCTTGTGTGGACATTACTAAACAGACAGAACAGAGACCTGAAAGTCTTGTGTGGATATTACTAAACAAACACTGAATGTTTTGTGTGGACATTACTAAACAGACAGAAACCTGAATGTCTTGTGTGGACATTACTTAACAGACAGAAACCTGAATGTCTTGTGTGGACATTACTAAACATACAAGGATAGAGAGAACAGCTGAGTTGACTGAAGTGTTCCCACTTCAAGAACCTTGTCCAATTATATAATAAAGCCAGGAAGCTTACCACTGAACCAGATACTTCCATACCTGAATCTGCCTAACCATAGATATCTCAAGCATCTAGAAGTCACAAGGCTAGAGCCCAAGAGCTGACACTCACACACACTCACATATCAACAGTCAATGACAATGCTTACAGCAAATGTTGGGATCTTCATCAGATCGATCTTCACAATCAGGGTAGGCATCACACTTCCTGCTTATGTGGATACACTCGCCATCTCGGCAAGTGAAATCATCCTCCTTACAACCTGGCAGAAACATGAAACATGACAGCAATGTATGATGTACTCAACCCATGATAATGTAAGAAATAAGGAAAACCTGCAATGTCTCTTTATGTCCTTTCAAGTCGAAAACAGCACATAGATCAGAAACTCTAGACTCTGCAAACCCAACAACCTTTATCAGTCTGACTGTGCAGAGGACCCACATTGTATCTCAACACACATCCATGCCACACAGGACACACATTGTATATCAACACACATCCATGTCACACAGGACCCATATTGTATCTCAACACACATCCATGTCACACAGGACCCATATTGTATCTCACCACACATCCATGTCACACAGGACCCATATATCTCACCCCACATCCATGTCACACAGGACCCATATTGTATCTCACCTCACATCCATGTCACACAGGACCCATATATCTCACCCCACATCCATGTCACACAGGACTCACATTGTATCTCAACACACATCCATGTCACACAGGACCCATATTGTATCTCAACACACATCCATGTCACACAGGACCCACATTGTATCTCAACACACATTCATGTCACACAGGACTCACATGTATCTCAACACACATCCATGTAACACAGGACCCACATTGTATCTCAACACACATCCATGTCACACAGGGCCCACATTGTATCTCACCACACATCAATGTCACACAGGACCCATATATCTCACCCTACATCCATGTCACACAGGACCCACATTATATCTCACCACACATTCATGTCACACAGGACCCACATTGTATCTCAACACACATCCATGTCACACAGGACCCACATTTTATCTCAACACACATCCATGTCACACAGGACCCACATTGTATCTCAACACACATCCATGCCACACAGGACCCACATTGTATCTCACCACACATCCATGTCACACAGGACCCACATTGTATCTCAACACTCATCCATGTCACACAGGACCCACATTTTATCTCAACACACATCCATGTCACACAGGACCCACATTGTATCTCACCACACATCCATGTCACACAGGACCCACATTATATCTCACCACACATCAATGTCACACAGGACCCATATATCTCACCCTACATCCATGTCACACAGGACCCACATTGTATCTCAACACACATCCATGTCACACAGGACCCACATTGTATCTCACCACACATCCATGTCATACAGGACCCACATTGTATCTCAACACTCATCCATGTCACACAGGACCCACATTGTATCTCAACACACAACCTTGTCACACAGGACCCACATTGTATCTCAACACACATTCATGTCACACAGGACCCACATTGTATCTCAACACACATCCATGTCACACAGGACCCACATTGTATCTCAACACACATCCATGTCACACAGGACCCACATTGTATCTCAACACACATCCATGTCACACAGGACCCATATATCTCACCCTACATCCATGTCACACAGGACCCATATTGTATCTCACCTCACATCCATGTCACACAGGACCCATATATCTCACCCCACATCCATGTCACACAGGACTCACATTGTATCTCAACACACATCCATGTCACACAGGACCCACATTGTATCTCAACACACATCCATGTCACACAGGACCCACATTGTATCTCAACACACATTCATGTCACACAGGACCCACATTGTATCTCAACACACATCCATGTAACACAGGACCCACATTGTATCTCAACACACATCCATGTCACACAGGGCCCACATTGTATCTCACCACACATCAATGTAACACAGGACCCATATATCTCACCCTACATCCATGTCACACAGGACCCACATTATATCTCACCACACATTCATGTCACACAGGACCCACATTGTATCTCAACACACATCCATGTCACACAGGACCCACATTGTATCTCAACACACATCCATGTCACACAGGACCCACATTGTATCTCACCACACATCCATGTCACACAGGACCCACATTTTATCTCAACACACATCCATGTCACACAGGATCCACATTGTATCTCAACACACATCCATGTCACACAGGACCCATATTGTATCTCACCACACATCCATGTCACACAGGACCCACATTGTATCTCACCACACATCCATGTCACACAGGACTCACATTCTATCTATTGTCCTTTTGAGCGCAAGACGGCACAAAGGATAGAAACTCTAAACATTTTGTGATCAACAATCTTCCTACTGTCAGTCCTTGCACATGACCTGCATTGTGTCTTGGCACATTGCTGTTCTTGATGAGTTGCTCAATTTTAGTGATGGAGCAGATGCCTGCTGTTGTTGCCCATTGTCTCAGTGTTCTTTTTTAGTGTTCCTCTAGGGCATTCTATGTTTTTTTTATCATCTGGATCCATGTGATGAGAAGAGACAACAAGAGAAGGTGGTCATATGTTGGCTATGTGATGAGAAGAGACAATAAGAGAAGGTGGTCATATGTTGGCTATGTGATGAGAAGAGACAACAAGAGAAAGTGGTCATATGTTGGCTATGTGATGAGAAGAGACAATAAGAGAAGGTTGTCATATGTTGGCTATGTGATGAGAAGAGACAATAAGAGAAGGTTGTCATATGTTAGTCATGTGATGAGAAGAGACAACAAGAAAAGGTGGGCATATGTTGGTCATGTGATGAGAAGAGATAACAAGAGAAGGTGGTCATATGCTGGCTATGTGATGAGAAGAGACAACAAGAGAAGGTGGTCATATGTTGACCATGTGATGAGAAGAAACAACAAGAGAAGAAGGTGGTCATATGTTGGCCATGTGATGAGAAGAGACAACAAGAGAAGAAAGTGGTCATATGTTAGCCATGTGATGAGAAGAGACAACAAGAGAGTCTCAAAGCAGGACCTCTAGTGGGAACCAGAGGGTAAAAGAAAAAGAGGCAGACGTAGAGAAAAACTAAAAAGAACATGAGAGTCAACAGCAAGCATCAGCTCCTTTGCTGAGATTGAGCAATACACCCAGAACAGAGTCATGTGACAAGATGCAATTCAGGTCCTGTGCAAGGTCTGGCAGTTGAAAGATCATCTGTCACAAAAAGTTTAGAATTTCTGTCCCATGTGCCATCTTTGGCTCGAAAGGACAGACAGACGGACAGGCAGGCAGACAGACAGAAGGACAGGCAGGCAGACAGACAGACAGGCAGGCAGGCAGACAGACAGACAGGCAGGCACACAGACAGATGGACAGACAGGCAGACAGATGGACAGGCAGGCAGACAGACAGATGGAAAGACAGGCAGACAGACGGACAGGCAGGCAGACAGACAGACAGACAGACAGATAGGCAGGCAGACAGATGGACAGACAGGCAGACAGATGGACAGGCAGGCAGACAGACAGATGGACGGACAGGCAGACAGATGGACAGGCAGGCAGACAGACAGACAGGCAGGCAGACAGACAGACGGACAGACAGGCAGACAGACAGGCAGGCAGACAGACAGATGGACAGGCAGGCAGACAGATGGACAGGCAGGCAGACAGACAGATGGACAGGCAGGCAGATAGGTTGACAGAGAGATGACTAGAAAATAGGCTTGACTATATAAGGATACGTACCACCTGTGACCTGACAGTTTTGTTCATCTGATCCATCAGTGCAGTCATTCTCATTATTACAGAGCAATGACTCAGAAATGCACTGTCCATTATTACAGGTGTACTGTCCTTCAACACAGGCAGCTGAAAGAGTAGAGCAAACTATGTTATGTTATGTTACGTTACATTACGTTATGTTACCTTATGTTATGTTATGTTAACGTTTAATAAGGATCATCATCATAATACTCTGAACACAGCCATAGGTGCTCTGATCTTCTCCTCAAAATTTTCATCAGTCTGATTGTGCCAGTTTGATATTGGTAGACAAATCCTCTCATTCGTCCAGAATATCACTCTGTTCTGGCAACACTGGTCTTCACTCCCAGTTCGCACAGTCTAGATAGCCATGCATTTGTACTTATGTCAAAGTTCGACCCATCTCTCGTGGATTGTTAATGTTATCTGCCTGATCCATTGACTGTCCAGCAGCTAATATTGCAGAACCACCCAGTCTGTCCAGGCGCCACGATAGCGCAGTGGTTAGTGAACTGGACTACAAAGGACAAGGGGTAGGGTTCAATCCCAACCTACGGTTTCCAGGTTCACCCAGCCTTAAATGGGTACCGGATTTTTTTCTGGGAAAGTAAAGTGGCACGGGCATAATACTGACCACATTACCCCAAAAATCATGTGCTAAAGGTCTGTAAAATTTATGGTCACTAACACCATATTCCCTATACGCCACTTGGCGTGATGGGGGTACTTTACTTTTTACTTACCCAGTCTGTCTGCGCTTTCATTGCCCTCAACACCAGCATGGCCCGAGATACACATGAAGGTGATACTCCAAATCTTGGATCTCTGTATTGATCCCAACAATTGTTGATGAATTAAATCCGACTCTTCTTTGTGGATCATGTTAGACCAAACATGTTTATTTCATCAGAGCTCTATGCCAAGTCTTGTATTAATGTTTTCCCTTCCCAGTAATCTTCAGTCCATTGCAGTAACATGTCGTACGTTTTCCAATATACGCTCTCTCCATCTGTTACAATAATATCTGAATGCTTTGTTTTGCTTTATTTCAGTATTTACACTGACTTCCAGTGTGTAAGAGAGTTCTCTCCCCCCCCAGCCTTTCTGAATATCAAGCTCATTTTGTGACAAGCTTTGAGTTAGACACATGGTGATATTTCAAAGTGGATGTACCAAAAATATATATTTTTGTTAAATTTATTATTTACAAAATGGTTTCTGGACGTTGCACATGTGATGTAGTTAGGTCTAGATAAATATTTCATGAGCAGCAAGTGTGCTTAGAGATACTGAGATTTACCTCCAGATGTAGATTAGATGACCTCATTTTGGTGTTGTTAAAGAGTGTTTGATGATGACACTAACAAGATAAGGACTTGATGATGTTGCTAACAAGATGGGGACTTGATGATGTTGCTAACAAGATGGGGACTTGATGATGTTGCTAACAAGATGAAGATTTGATGTTGCTAACAAGATGAGAACTTGATGATGTTGCTAACAAGATGAAGATTTGATGTTGCTAACAAGATGAGAACTTGATGATGTTGCTAACAAGATGAGAACTTGATGATGTTGCTAACAAGATGAGAACTTGATGATGTTGCTAACAAGATGGAGACTTGATAATGTTGGTAACAAGATGGAGACGATGATGAAGCTAACAAAATGAAGATTTGATGATGTTGCTAACAAGATGAAGAGTTGATGATGTTGCTAACAAGATGAAGACTCGATGATGTTGCTAACAAGATGAAGACTCGATGATGTTGCTAACAAAATGAAGATTTGATGATGTTGCTAACAAAATGAAGATTTGATGATGTTGCAAACAAGATGAAGACTCGATGATGTTGCTAACAAAATGAAGATTTTATGATGTTGCTAACAAAATGAAGATTTGATGATGTTGCTAACAAGATGAAGACTCGATGATGTTGCTAACAAAATGAAGATTTGATGATGTTGCTAACAAAATGATGACTTGATGATTTTGCTAACAAGATGAAGTCTTGATGATGTTGCTAACAAGATGAGGATTTGATGATGTCGCTAACAAGATGAAGTCTTGATGATATTGCTAACAAGGTGAAGACTTGGTGGCTAGAAAACTCGGGATTTAGTTCCCTGATCTGTTCAAGTTTTTTTTTCCAGGTCTAGGATTCATCCATCCTCTAAAAATGGGTACCTGATGATGTTTTCTGTAAGTTCACTCAGCCTGACCTGATATTAATCTCACCACAACTAAAATATGGTCATGGAAAGTTGTGGCCACTACCACCACACCCCAACACATGCCTTCAGTCATGAAGAGAACCTTTCACTTTACTATTTTTTAAAAAATAAGATAAACCACAACTTAAGGTGGGACCAAACACAATCTACTCACTGCAGTGGTATTCATCAGAGTTATCAGGACAATCAAACTTTCCATCACATTTCAAAATTCGACTAATGCACGTTCCATCATTGCAGCGGAACCGACCCTCGATGCATGGTTCCTCTAACGCTGTGTCATCTTCATCAGTTAAAAAGAGTCCACCATTTACTGAAGGTTTCACAGCTACAACAGGTAAATGTCAAAGAAAATACATTTGTTGAACAAAGAGTTTGTGGAAGCATTAAGATGAATCAAGAGAATGAAATTCAGCAATTAAGATGAATCAAGAGAATGAAATTCAGCATCAAGATGAATAAAATGAATGAAATTCAGCATTAAGATGAATCAAGAGAATGAAATTCAGCAATTAAGATGAATCAAGAGAATGAAATTCAGCAATTAAGATGAATCAAGAGAATGAAATTCAGCATTAAGATGAATCAAATGAATTAAATTCAGCATTAAGATGAATCAAATGAATGAAATTCCAAGATGACAAACTCTACATGCCAACAAAGCTCCAGTTATAGCATGTCCTAAAATGTCATTACACAATCGCATCATATCCCAAACTGATGGAATATATCACAAGCTAGACAATAAATTGTATCACATTCCATAAAGTCAAGATCTGAGTGGTCTAGGGGTAAGACATTTGCCTATGGAAACTACAAGTCTTGGGTTCAAATCCAACCAGAGTGGTGGGTCCTTTTGTCTCTTCTGATCTGTGATTTCTTTCCTTTCTCTTCTGATCTGTGATTTCTTTCTTTTCTCTTCAGATCTGTGATTTCTTTCCTTTCTCTTCAGATCTGTGATTTCTTTCTTTTCTCTTCAGATCGTGATTTCTTTCCTTTCTCTTCAGATCTGTGATTTCTTTCCTTTCTCTTCTGATCTGTGATTTCTTTCCTTTCTCTTCTGATCTGTGATTTCTTTCCTTTCTCTTCTGATCTGTGATTTCTTACCTTTCTCTTCTGATCTGTGATTTCTTTCCTTTCTCTTCAGATCTGTGATTTCTTTCCTTTCTCTACAGATCTGTGATTTCTTTCCTTTCTCTTCTGATCTGTGATTTCTTACCTTTCTCTTCTGATCTGTGATTTCTTTCCTTTCCCTTCAGATCTGTGATTTCTTTCCTTTCTCTTCAGATCTGTGATTTCTTTCCTTTCTCTTCAGATCTGTGATTTCTTTCTTTTCTCTTCTGATCTGTGATTTCTTTCCTTTCTCTTCAGATCTGTGATTTCTTTCCTTTCTCTTCAGATCTGTGATTTCTTTCCTTTCTCTTCAGATCTGTGATTTCTTTCCTTTCTCTTCAGATCTGTGATTTCTTTCTTTTCTCTTCAGATCTGTGATTTCTTTCCTTTCTCTTCAGATCGGTGATTACTTTCTTTTCTCTTCAGATCTGTGATTTCTTACCTTTCTCTACAGATCTGTGATTTCTTTCCTTTCTCTTCAGATCGGTGATTACTTTCTTTTCTCTTCAGATCTGTGATTTCTTACCTTTCTCTACAGATCTGTGATTTCTTTCCTTTATCTTCAGATCTGTGATTTCTTTCCTTTCTCTTCAGATCTGTGATTTCTTTCCTTTCTCTTCAGATCTGTGATTTCTTTCCTTTCTCTTCAGATCTGTGATTTCTTACCTTTCTCTTCAGATCAGTGATTACTTTCTTTTCTCTTCAGATCTGTGATTTCTTTCCTTTCTCTTCAGATCTGTGATTTCTTTCCTTTCTCTTCAGATCTGTGATTTCTTTCCTTTCTCATCAGATCTGTGATTTCTTTGTGGTCCTTCCCCCAGTTTCTGGATGACCCCCCCCCCCCAGTTTCTGGGTGACCTCCACCCTCTCAGTTTCTGGGTGACCCTCCCCCTCTCAATTTCTGGGTGACCCTCCCCTCTCAGTTTCTGGGTGACACTTCCTCCAGTTTCTAGGTGACCCTCCCCCCCCTCAAATTCTGGGTGACCCTTCCCCCATTTTCTGGGTGACCCCCCCCCCATTTTCTGGGTGACCCCCCTCTCAGTTTTTGGGAGACCCTCCCCCCTCTCAATTTCTGGGTGACCTCCACCCTATCAGTTTCTGGGTGACCCTCCCCCTCTCAATTTGTGGGTGACCCTCCCCCCTCTCAGTTTCTGGAAGACCCTCCCCCCTCTCAATTTCTGGGTGACCTCCCCCTCTCAGTTTCTGGGTGACACTTCCTCCAGTTTCTGGGTGACCCTCCCCCCATTTTCTGGGTGACACTCCTCTCAGTTTCTGGGTGACCCTCACCCAGCTTCTGGGTGACCCTCCTCTCAGTTTCTGGGTGACCCTCCTCCCTCTCAGTTTCTGGGAGACTATCCCCCCAGTTTCTGGGTGAGCCTCCTCCCTCTCAGTTTCTGGGAGACTATCCCCCCAGTTTCTGGGTGACCCTCCTCCCTCTCAGTTTCTGGGAGACTATCCCCCAGTTTCTGGGTGACCCTCCTCCCTCTCAGTTTCTGGGAGACTATCCCCCCAGTTTCTGGGTGACCCTCCTCCCTCTCAGTTTCTGGGAGACTCTCCCCACAGTTTCTGGGTGACCCTCCTCCCTCTCAGTTTCTGGGTGACCCTCCCCCCTCTCAGTTTCTGGGAGACTCTCCCCACAGTTTCTGGGTGACCCTCCCCCCCCCAGGTTCTGGGTGACCCTCCCCCCTCTCAGTTTCTGGGTAACCCTCCCCTTCTCAGTTTCAGGGTGACCCTCCCACCCCCCCCCCCCAGTTTCTGGGTGACCCTCCCTCCTCTCAGTTTCTGGGTGACACTCCCCACGGTTTCTGGATGACTCCCCCCCCCCTCAGTTTCTGGATGACCCTTCCCCACCCCACCCAGTTCTGGGTGACCCTCCCCCCTCAGTTTCTGGGTGACCCTCCACTCAGTTTCTGGGTGACCCTCCCCAGTTTCTGGGTGACCCTCCCCTCCTCCACAGTTTCTGGTGACCCTCCTCCCTCAGTTTCTGGGTGACCCTACCCCCACCCCCAGTTTCTGGGTGACCCTCCCTGCCTTCCCAGTTTCTGGTTAAACTCCCCCCCCCCTCTGTGACCCTCCCCATTGTTTCTGTATGCTTCCCCCCGCCACAGTTTCTGGATGACCCTTCCCCACCCCACCTCAGTTCTGGGTGACCCTCCCTCCTCATTTTTTGGGTGACCCTCCACCCAGTTTCTGGGTGACCCTCCCCTCCTCCCCAGTCTCTGGGTGACCATCCCCCTCCAGTTTCTGAGTGACCCAGCTGAGATCCAATGTTTTGCTCTCTCAAAAATTTGCCAAAAAAAAACACAGCCCTGTGTGCTTCTTAAAGAACTCCCCCCTGGCAGTTAAATGTCAAAAATAGTAGGCTAAATGCCGCTGCCAGGGCATAATTGTTGGAAAACATTATGGTCTAATGATTAAAATATTATTATTTCTGAAGTCAGAGGACATCTGCCTGTATGGTGAGGGACATCTGTTCACACAAAATTCAACCCCTAGTAAAGCCCACAGGCTTACAGGTTAGAAGCTAGTCATCATCATGTGCCATACCGGTTGGCGTAGGCGATCATGTCCTTCCACAATCTTCTATCCACAGTGCATCGTATCAGTTCTGTTGTTGACTGTTTTCCATGCCATGACACCAAGCTATCCAGTATTTTCTCTCTTTGTCGTCCGCGATCTCTCTTTCCTTTTATTTTGCCAGTTGTAACCAAGTATTCCAACTTTCCTCTTCTCATGATGTGCCCGAAAATTTTGATTGCTTCTTTCTGATGTTTTTTAAGAGCTCCCTTTTTGTGTTGGACTCTTTGAGAACTTCCTCATTGGTCTTTTTAACTGTCCAGGGTACTTTCAACATTCTTCTGAGAAATCCCATCTCTGTGGCCTCTAATCGTCTTTTCATTTGTTTGTCTACTGTCCATGATTAAGATAGAGGCCACACAGAAACTCAACAATGATACACCAACTATAGTACAGGGGCTTCACCACAACTTGGCTCATAAACCACAAATGACTTGGGTCCATGCGGTCATGTGACTTGTTACGATCTAATATAAAAAAAATTTAACAACAAAGAGAAGAAGAAACAATAAAAGAAGATGACAAAAATAAATAGAAATATAAAAGATCTTAATAAAATAGAGTTAATAAAAATGAGTGCAACAAGATAGTTTAATTTGAAACAAAACAGATCTACATTTAAATTAAGTAAATTCAAGAATCTCATACTGCACTTCACAGAAGTAAGTGTTTTCAAAAATGGAGGTAAGATGACAGCTGAAGATCCACATTAGAAATGTACAGTAATCAACAAACATGTCCTCATTGCAACACCTCATGGTGCAAGCCAGGCACAAAATAACAACAACTCAAGCTATACAATATATTCAGTCGTTGGTTTAGTCTGGCATTACCACAGTCGGGGCATTCCCATATCCGCTCCGCGACTTGTTCCAGCAACCATCAAAGTGGTTGTCTACTGATTGTCCCTAACCTGTGTTAACTGACAAGGTTGTGTTCTTGTTGGCTGAGGAAGCGTTCTCAGTTTTTGACTTTGTTGTGCCGTGGTCCACCATGGTTATGGTTATGGTTATGGTTATGGAAGACCCCGGTATCACTGCAAACGAATTAAAATCCATAATTGCTCAACCGCCCGTGCCAGTGGAATCATCCGAATTAATATCTCAACTTCCGAATAAAGAAAGGTAGCATACAAACTGTTATGCTATGTGCAGCAATTCTCTTGAGTCAGCAAACAAACAGTTATGCTACATACAACAATTCTCTTGAGTCAGCAAACAAACAAACAGTTATGCTACATACAACAATTCTCTTGAGTCAACAAACAAACAAACAGTTATGCTACATACAACAATTCTCTTGAGTCAACAAACAAACAAACAGTTATGCTACATACGACAATTTTCTTCATCACGGCCATTGTTGCAGTCTTCCTGGTCGTCACAGACTAAATCCTTCTCAATGCAGTAGGTATCTCCACAGGAGAACTCATTTGGTGCACACGCATAAGCATCTAGAAGAAGACAAAGAATCTCTGACTATGAATACGTTAACCAAAACATCATTTTGCACATACAAAGAATGCATCTTCATCAAAAAATAACATCCTTTAACGCTGTGCTGTCTGCATAGAACATGGAGCCATCACCTAATCTTTCTGGCACCTGCCACATACATTTTTTGTCACTAAATTTGACTGAGCCAATACCTTACCTAATTGCAAAAAACAGAACGACTTGGAAAGTGTTTGTTGAAGACCTATGCTCCACTTGGAGTTAAAAGGTAGAAGAAGAAGAGGAATATCTTACCTATCTGTGAGTCACGTTTCCACGAGACCGTAGTAAAAATGGCTAGCACTTAATTATTACATTAGGAAGGGGATCTTGGTGGCCTAGTTGGGAAAACCACCTGACTGGGCTACCAATGTTTGGACAACCCGTGTTCGATTCCCACTGGAAGCAGTGTGAATTGTACTTGTGATTGGAATAAAAATATATACTCCCGTGGTCGACCCAGCCGCTGGCAGAAATGGGTACCAGGGCAGTACTCTGAGAAGGTGAGGAATACCATCTCGTATTGTGAGTTTTAATGATTAAAGTGACACTATCCAGAAGTGCTCGGAGAATTATAATCTCCAAGCACTTCTGGATAGGCAGCCGAGCACATATGGGTGAAAACTTGAGTGCTAAAATGCTGATTCAAGTCTTGTACTTTACCTTGACCTTGACGTTTATTACATTTGGAGTTTTATTTAGAAAATAAGATTTTTGTAAACTTTTGCTACACAGCTGTGTGTTTACCCAAGCAGACACAGGGGAATCGGATGCTGTAATCATTTCTTTCCTTATGTTAGATGTATGGACTGAAATTCAACCCCACAGGTGTTACATAGTCTACTGACACAGCAGCTGTTAGTCCATCATTCCAGCCGTATGTTCTGCTCCCCCGTTCGCTACCTATCCCATGTTGCTAAGTTCGCTACCTATCCCATGTTGCTAAGTTCGCGACCTATCCCATGTTGCTAAGTTCGCTACCTATCCCATGTTGCTAAGTTCACTACCTATCCCATGTTGCTAAGTTCGCTATCTATCCCATGTTGCTAAGTTCGCGACCTATCCCATGTTGCTAAGTTCACTACCTATCCTATGTTGCTAAGTTCACTACCTATCCCGTGTTGCTAAGTTCGCTACCTATCCCATGTTGCTAAGTTCACTACCTATCCCATGTTGCTAAGTTCGCTACCTATCCCATGTTGCTAAGTTCACTACCTATCCCATGTTGCTAAGTTCGCTACCTATCCCATGTTGCTATGTTCGCTACCTATCCCATGTTGCTAAGTTCGCTACCTATCCCATGTTGCTAAGTTCACTACCTATCCAATGTTGCTAAGTTCATTACCTATCCAATGTTGCTAAGTTCATTACCTATCCCATGTTGCTAAGTTCATTACCTATCCCATGTTGCTAAGTTCATTACCTATCCCATGTTGCTAAGTTCACTACCTATCCCATGTTGCTAAGTTCATTACCTATCCCATGTTGCTAAGTTCGCTACCTATCCCATGTTGCGAAGTTCATTACCTATCCCATGTTGCTAAGTTCACTACCTATCCAATGTTGCTAAGTTCACTACCTATCCCATGTTGCTAAGTTCATTACCTATCCCATGTTGCTAAGTTCGCGACCTATCCCATGTTGCTAAGTTCACTACCTATCCTATGTTGCTAAGTTCACTACCTATCCCGTGTTGCTAAGTTCGCTACCTATCCCATGTTGCTAAGTTCACTACCTATCCCATGTTGCTAAGTTCGCTACCTATCCCATGTTGCTAAGTTCACTACCTATCCCATGTTGCTAAGTTCGCTACCTATCCCATGTTGCTATGTTCGCTACCTATCCCATGTTGCTAAGTTCGCTACCTATCCCATGTTGCTAAGTTCACTACCTATCCAATGTTGCTAAGTTCATTACCTATCCAATGTTGCTAAGTTCATTACCTATCCCATGTTGCTAAGTTCATTACCTATCCCATGTTGCTAAGTTCATTACCTATCCCATGTTGCTAAGTTCACTACCTATCCCATGTTGCTAAGTTCATTACCTATCCCATGTTGCTAAGTTCGCTACCTATCCCATGTTGCGAAGTTCATTACCTATCCCATGTTGCTAAGTTCACTACCTATCCAATGTTGCTAAGTTCACTACCTATCCCATGTTGCTAAGTTCATTACCTATCCCATGTTGCTAAGTTCATTACCTATCCCATGTTGCTAACTTCATTACCTATCCCATGTTGCTAAGTTCATTACCTATCCCATGTTGCTAAGTTTATTACCTATCCAATGTTGCTAAGTTCGCTACCTATCCCATGTTGCTAAGTTCATTACCTATCCCATGTTGCTAAGTTCGCTACCTATCCAATGTTGCTAAGTTCGCGACCTATCCCATGTTGCTAAGTTCATTACCTATCCCATGTTGCTAAGTTCGCTACCTATCTTATGTTGCTAAGTTCACTACCTATCCCATGTTGCTAAGTTCATTACCTATCCAATGTTGCTAAGTTCGCTACCTATCCAATGTTGCTAAGTTCACTACCTATCCCATGTTGCTAAGTTCGCTACCTATCCCATGTTGCTAAGTTCGCTACCTATCCAATGTTGCTAAGTTCGCTACCTATCCAATGTTGCTAAGTTCGTTACCTATCCAATGTTGCTAAGTTCGCTACCTATCCCATGTTGCTAAGTTCACTACCTATCCCATGTTGCTAAGTTCGCTACCTATCCCATGTTGCTAAGTTCTCTACCTATCCCATGTTGCTAAGTTCGCTACCTATCCCATGTTGCTAAGTTCGCTACCTATCCCATGTTGCTATGTTCGCTACCTATCCAATGTTGCTAAGTTCGCTACCTATCTCATGATGCAAAGTTCGCTACCTATCCCATGTTGCTAAGTTCATTACCTATCCCATGTTGCAAAGTTCACTACCTATCCCATGTTGCAAAGTTCACTACCTATCCCATGTTGCTAATTCCATCTGATGTCTCATCCACAGCTGAGAGACTTCCCCTGTCATGAGAACAAAAAATGAAAAAAAAAATTACTTGAAAATTAACAAAATAAAAAAAAACAGCCCCTTTTGTGTGATAGCGCTAGCGTAGTATTTACAGTAGAGCACACGTTTGTGTCGGATCCAACATCAAAGGAAACAAATTCAACACTCAAGAGTCACCGGAAGCAGTAATTAAGAAGGTATAGATGCTGTCAGGGATGGGGAGGGGATGTTTGACTACATCAACATCATCATCATTTAGTGCTGTCTCCACATCGAAGGTTGGCTACCGTGGAACTCCATTCCACTCTGTCTCTTGCTTTAATGATGCAGATAGTCATAGGTTGACTTGTCCATATTTTGATGTTACTCATCCATGTTAGTCTTGATCTACCTCTGCCTCTTTTACCTTGTATTTCCCCTTCCAATATTACTTTTATTAGGCTGTTGTGTCTTTTAACATGCCCAAACAATTTAATTTGTCTTGTTCTAATTGTGTTTAGTAGTTCTCTTTTTATTTTCAGGTGTTTTAAAACTTCATTATTTGTTTTCTTTTCTTTCCATCCAATTCTACATCTATCTATTGTCCTTCCGAGCCGAAGACGGCACATAGGGCAGAACCACAATCCCAAAAACAGAAACCTTGCATGTCAAAATGGCACATATTGCAGAGATCACCGCTTCTAAAATCTATGGTTCTGTTTCTATAACAATGCTTTTTACAATGACAGCTTGTCAAGCCATCGATCAACCTCCTTAGTCGCCTCTTACGACATGCCTGGAAGGTCACAGTGTCACTATTCTTTCTATCTATCTATCTATTGTCCTTTCGAGCCGAAGACGGCACATAGGGCAGAACCACAATCTCAAAAGCAGAAACCTTGCATGCCAAAATGGCACATATTGCAGAGATCACCACTTCTAAATCTGTTTCCATAACAATACTTTTACAATGACAGCTTGTCAAACCATCGATCAACCTCCTTAGTCGCCTCTTACGACATGCCTGGAAGGTCACAGTGTCACTATTCTCTACTTCCCTCATAATGAAGCCCCGGTAACACACGGGATCACTATTCTTTACTTTCCACATAATGAGGCCCCAGTAACACACGGGAGATTCTACCTATTCTTCTATAAATCTGACTTATACTGCAGCAAAACTGTCAAATTCCAAGATTTGTATTTTGTGCTGGTAGTTTTTTACAATGGTCTCGTAAAATTGGGTTAACCTTTGAACTTCTAAATTTAGTATTATGTAAAGACACTATTAATGTGGGGTTAAGTTAAAGCTATCATGTACATAAAGTCTGGCAGTGCTGTGTACAAAAATGTTAGTATTGTGTACATAAATTATGGAAGTGTTGTGTACACAAATGTTAGTATTATGTGTTTGGAAGTGATACTAATCTTTTACTTTAGTTATGTTCTTATGAATAAATTGATCTTATGTTATATATTTCTGCCATCTATTGTTTATATTTGTGTTGTCTGTTAGCATTTTTCCTCTTTTGTTTAAAAAAAAAGTAAAGTCCCCCCCCCCCCCCCCAATCACGCCAAGTGGCGTATAGGGAATATAGTGTTAGTGACCCTATATTTTACAGACCTTCAGCACATGATTTTTGGGGTAATGTGGTCGGTTTTACGCCCGTGTTGCTTTACTTTCCCAGAAAAAAATCTGGTACCATTTAAGGCTGGGTGAACCCGGAAGCTGTCGGTTGGGATCGAACCCTACCTCTTGTCCTTTGTAGTCCAGTTCACTAACCACTGAGCTATCGCAGCTCCCCTCTTTTGTTTATGAATGTTAAAATTGTTATTATTTTACTAGTAACTTTGTGCCTTCGTACAAGGAATTACTTCGTGAGCAACAGAATCACTAACATAGAATTATGGAAATGTATCAGTCAAATACCAGTGAATAAAGAGATACATTGAAGATGATGGCACTGGATAGGACACACACTGCAGAAGCCAACTGATAGTATTACACAACAGGTCCTTTTTGAAATCCCCAGGGGAAAAGACAAAGAGGAAGACCAAGAAATTCTTGAAGAAGACAGACAGAAGCAGAGGTGAAGATAATGGGGAAGACATGGAATGATCTTAAAGAATAGCAAGAAACAGAACGATTTGGAAAGTGTTTGTTAAAGACCTATGCTCCGCAGGGAGCTGAAAGGTAGAAGAAGAAGAACTGTGTGCCTTGGCCTACAGTCATTGCCCTAGAATACAAACACATTGTACAGGGCTGCTTGAGCGGTTTCCATGTCTGACCTCCAGGTAAACAAACAAATGTTGAAGAAGGAAGGCAGGGATGCACCAAACTTTTGTCTTTACATCACTGGAAACAAAAACACCACTGATGCAACACAGGTGCAGTGTTTGTCATTTGTATCATTACTTTTAAATTTGCTTTTCAATCACCCTTGCATTATGATACATAAATGATAGGTAAAGTACAAGTACTTGGTATGTCCTTTGGCATATAAAATTATGGTGTCGGCACTGGTATACATTTTATGACTGTTGGCACATGGCTATTGGCACATGACTACTGGCACATGTCTATTGGCACATGACTATTGGCACATGACTATTGGCACATGACTATTGGAATATGACTATTAGTACATGACTATTGGCACATGACTTTTGGAATATGATTATTAGTACATGACTATTGGCACGTGACTATTGGCACATGACTATTGATATATGACTATTGGGACATGATTGTTGACACATGACTATTAGTACATGACTATAAGAAACAAGAAAAAAGAGTTCTTAATTGTTACATAGAACCAGTTTTAACAATTGGATGTGAATCATAGACAATAGAACAACAGACAAGGAAATACTGGTGACTGTAGAAATGTGGATTTTACAGGAGAATGTTGAGAATACCATGGACAGCTAAGAAGAGTAATGAAAACGTTCTGAAAGAGGCCAAAGCAAAAAGAGAGCTAATTTCCAATATTAGGAAGAAACAATCATCATTTTTGGTCATGTAATGAGAAGAGAACAGCTGGAATATATTGTAACAACTGGAAAAATTGGGGGACAAAGAGATAGAGGGAAGCAAAGAGAAAAGATACCAGACAGCTTAAGTGAATGGCTTGGCAGAAGGTAAAAAAAAGAAATGATAAATAACTAGCGAGATCAAAAGCTGTGGAGAGACATGATCAACTATGCCAGCAAGCATGGTACTTGATGATGAAGATTAGTACATGACTATTGGCACATGACTCTTGACACATGATTATTGGCACATGACTGTTGGCACATGACTGTTGGATGACATTTGTACAAATAATGAGATTGGGGCAAGAGATTGGTGATGTACTCACCTGGTGTCTGTGAATACTTCATATGAGCTCTGATAGAGAAAGCGGCTTCATAGAAGGAGTTCTCAAATTGGTTGATGCTCAATGGCGACCCTTGAAACACTGAATCCTCATAGAACTGTGACATGTAAAGTGCATTGTTATATCAGTCAAATGTTGATGGTAGTGATTTCTTATACCAAAACTTAAAACATAAAAACAAAACTTTGAATGTTCAACTGTATTACCCATCCTCACATCTATCTATTGACTTTTCGAGCCGTAGCCGGCCCATAGGGCGTAGACCAAGATACACCTTCTCCTATCTGAATTTTCGTTCTAGCAGTTTTCTTTAAAGATATTTTATCAAATCTCACCATTTGTCTCTGTTCTGTGCAAGCAGCTCTATCTCATTGAGGGAGCCGAATCCTGCTGCTCTTGCCTCTCTCATCAATGTTCTTCTCAGTGTCTCTCTGGGTCTTCCTCTTTTTCTCTTACCTGTTGTTTCCCACATGAGGGCTTGCTTTGCTATTCGGTTATTATCTCTTCTCATCACATGTCCATCCTCACATACGCGTGTAAAAACTAACTGGAAAACAACAAAGGAGATTGAGAAACAAACTCAACACATTTGAAGACAAATGCCTAAGAAAGATACATTGCATGAAATGGAATGAATTCAAGACTAATGCTGGAGAACTGGTTGGTCTGCAGGCAAGATACCGGCCTTGAGACAGAGAGGTTGTGGGTTCAAATCCCGGCTGCACCTGTTGGAATTTTTATTTATGATTTCTCTCTGCAGAAACCATCCTTGGTCTCAGCAGCGAGGCCCGGCATGAAACGTCAATTACTCATCGATGGAAAAAATATGAGTACCTCCAAAGTTGGTGTTCTGTGCAGTGAGGAGCCCCATGTGCATGCGGCTGCCAGGGAACAATGGATTAACATGCAAAATTCAGTTCCTAGTCTCTAGGGATTCATCAGAGGTAAAAGCTGGTGAAAAAAAAAAAATGTCATCTCACTCCATGTACATGACAATGATGACACCTGGGGTCATGAAGTAACCCTGTACAGCAACAAGAAACATTTTTATAACCAGACCTCCTCAAATTATCTTCTGATGGAAAGACCTAGAGCCTTCTGTTCTTGAATGAATCTTCACTTTTTTATCTCTCCAGTGATGGCACATAAGACCTAGAGCCTTCTGTTCTTGAATGAATCTTCATTTTTTATCTCTCCAGTGACATTAGACGGCACATAAGACCTAGAGTCTTCTGTTCTTGAATGAATCTTAATTTTTTTTATCTCTCCAGTGACAGCACATAAGACCTAGAGTCTTCTGTTCTTGAATGAATCTTCACTTTTTATCTCTCCAGTGATGGCACATAAGACCTAGAGTCTTTCTGTTCTTGAATGAATCTTCACTTTTTTTTTATCTCTCCAGTGATGGCACATAAGACCTAGAGTCTTCTGTTCTTGAATGAATCTTCACTTTTTTATCTCTCCAGTGATGGCACATAAGACCTAGAGCCTTCTGTTCTTGAATGAATCTTCATTTTTTTATCTCTCCAGTGACATTAGACGGCACATAAGATCTAGAGTCTTCTGTTCTTGAATGAATCTTCATTTTTTTTATCTCTCCAGTGATGTTAGACGGCACATAATACCTAGAGCCTTCTGTTCTTGAATGAATCTTCACTTTTTTATCTCTCCAGTGACGGCACATAAGGCTCATAGAGTCTCTCACCACACAATAGCCTCCACCAGACAGGCTGACAAGATGAAAAGGGCCATATATATGTCCTCTAAATACATGCCCAACATATATCCATCTTCTTTTCTTACTAGTGGACAAGATAAATGGTTACATGGCCATTTCTCTTATTTCAGCATTTGTCATTTTTTTTTTTTTTTTTGCGTTCACCAGTTTTCACCTCTAACAAAGTCCCTAGAGACTAGGAACTGAATTTTGTGTGTTAATCTGCTTTACCCTGGCACAGACAACATTTGCTATGAAACATCATGAACAGCATGAAAGATGTTGAAAACTGAAGAAGCAAGAATGGAGTCAACTTTCAGCATATGCTCATGATTATCACTGTTGTGAGGAGATCACACTATACCATCACTGTTGTGAGGAGATCACACTATACCATCACTGTTGTGAGGAGATCACACTATACCATCATTGTTGTGAGGAGATCACATTATACCATCACTGTTGTGAGGAGATCACACTATACCATCACTGTTGTGAGGAGATCACACTATACCATCATTGTTGTGAGGAGATCACATTATACCATCACTGTTGTGAGGAGATCGCATTATACCATCACCGTTGTGAAGAGATCACACTATACCATCACTGTTGTGAGGAGATCACACTATACCATCACTGTTGTGAGGAGATCACACTATACCATCACTGTTGTGAAGAGATCACATTATACCATCACTGTTGTGAGGAGATCACACTATACCATCACTGTTGTGAGGAGATCACACTATACCATCATTGTTGTGAGGAGATCACATTATACCATCACTGTTGTGAGGAGATCGCATTATACCATCACCGTTGTGAAGAGATCACATTATACCATCACTGTTGTGAGGAGATCACACTATACCATCACTGTTGTGAGGAGATCACACTATACCATCACTGTTGTGAAGAGATCACATTATACCATCACTGTTGTGAGGAGATCACATTATACCATCTCCTATGCACATTATACCATCAACGTTGTGAGGAGATCACACTATACCATCACTGTTGTGAGGAAATCACATTATACCATCACTGTTGTGAGGAAATCACATTATACCATCACTGTTGTGAGGAGATCACATTATACCATCACTGTTGTGAGGAGATCACATTATACCATCACTGTTGTGAGGAAATCACATTATACCATCACTGTTGTGAGGAGATCACATTATACCATCACTGTTGTGAGGAGATCACATTATACCATCACTGTTGTGAGGTAATCACATTATACCATCACTGTTGTGAGGAGATCACATTATACCATCACTGTTGTGAGGAGATCACATTATACCATCACTGTTGTGAGGAAATCACATTATACCATCACTGTTGTGCTACTGTGGCTACTGTGTATTTTTTGTTTTTGAGGTTTTGTTTTTGTCGAATAGCTTCTCTTCTGGCTAATTCTACCAATGTTTGACAAACACACATGGCCACAAAATGAGCAAGTCTGGCCCACTGGTCCACAGGATTTTCCATCTTTTTTCATGAGTCTTTTCTCTTCTAAGTTTTGCCTTAGCAGTCTCAAAAGATGTTATACTGTTCCTTATACATGCTCTCCATGATGTGCAATCACTTGTCAGGTGTTCCCAGTCATTTTCACAGATGGAGAAGTCATTCAGAGATGACTTACAGATATCTCTATATCGTAGTTTAGGTCTGTCGATTTGTCTTTTTTCTGTGTATTAGTTCACCATATAGTATTTGCTTGGGGGATGCGTTTTTCTTCCATTAGCTGGACATGCTCCAGTCCAGGGCACAAGGTCCTTACGTTCCATGTGCCAAGTTTAAACATTGGTGCTTTCTTCCATTAGCTGGACATGCCCCAGTCCAGGGCACAAAGTCCTTACATTCCATGTGCCAAGGTTAAACATTGGTGCTTTCTTCCATTAGCTGGACATGCCCCAGTCCAGGGCACAAGGTCCTTACATTCCATGTGCCAAGTTTAAACATTGGTGCTTTCTTCCATTAGCTGGACATGCCCAAGTCCAGGACACAAGGTCCTTACGTTCCATGTGCCAAGTTTAAACATTAGTGTTTTCTTCCTCATTTCACTTTGCCCACTCTGCCTGGACATGGAATATGGAGATAGTGCTTTACAAATTTTGAAATATCTGCATCATGGTAGCAGATAACAACAAACATAAATTGCCAAGATATCACAAATATCAATGAATTTTTATCGCAACCGAGAAAATTATGGGATACTAGCTGTTGCATGGTAATATCCATGTTTCATTAGTTTTTGGTTTTGTTTGATTGTCTCCCCTGACAGATACGAACCTGAGCAGTGTGAGTCTGATACAACTCTGTGTCTATGACAGCGTCATCCATGAGTGTAGCCTGGGCTATGACGTTGTTTGGAGTTGAACGAGGATAGAAAATGCCAATGAAGTCCCCTTGTTTGACCTGAATTGGTGTTTGCAACTGAACGACTTGGATGCCTACAGATGCTGGTGGTAGCTCAGTTTTCCTAATGAGAGTGTAATCTGTGTTCTCAGTATTTCTCCAAACTCCAACAAAGGCAGAACCTGTTGCAAGAGATAAGGCAATTTATGTTGAAAGTGATGTGTACAAAAAAGCTATACATGATATGTACAAAAAGTCTGAAAGTGTTGTGTACAAAAATGTTGGTATTATGTACATAAAGTTTGGAAGTGCTGTGTAAAATCTCACAGTTATAACACCTGAACAGTTATGTTACATAAAAACTCACAGTGAATACACACCTGAACAATTTTGTTATGTTAAAACATAGTTATATCACCTGACCAGCTTTGTCATGTAAAAACTCACACTAAATATTACTCATGAGAACATTGAACAAAACTCCAGTCAGACGAGCTCTCACCTTCTGGATCCACTCTGTAGTAGTCCCATGCCTCCACCTCCCCATCACAGGGAAAGATGTTGCCAACCAGCAAGTAGGCCCAATTTGGTCCCAGCCTTGGCAAGTTGTCCGGTGTGCGGCCAATAAAGGTTGGACAACTGGAGGGCACAGTAGATGCTAGATAGAATAAGTGACAGAACATTAGAGCTCTCAAGATGTCTACGGTTATCATTTTTGTACTTTTTATTTTAACTCTTTCCGCACGGAAGCTTTTTATCAATGCAACGAAAGAGATTTCAGAGACATAGTGTTTCATAGTTCTAAGAATCATTCTTCATGTTTATATTTATCTAACATATAACATATTGTATATGAATTTGTATATAGCTGAACAAGGGATTAGATTTCACCAATACCAAGATGATACAAGACACGTAAAAGGAATATGGTTTGATAACGGTTCACACTAATCAAATTGAGATTGACGCACAGTGCGGTGAAATGTACGTAAAGAGTTAATGATAGAGATTATAGTGATGCTCTTCAGTATCTTGGACTACCTATGCAGGGGACAAGAGAAGGTTTCATGTGTGTTGCCTTCATAAGATAATGTGCATCAAATGGCAGGACAAAGTAACGAACTCTAATATCCTGCAATGAGTGAAACTCTCATCTAACATGGCAACACTTAGGAATCGTAGACTAAGGTGGCTGGGTCATGTAAGAAGAAAGGCAATTATTTTTTTTAATTCCAAACAAATATTATGGGAACCATGATAGCTCAGGGGTTAGTGAACTGGACTACAAAGGACAAGAGGTAGGGTTTGATCCCAACCGACGGCTTCCGGGTTCACCCAGTCTTTAATGTGTACTGGATTTTTTTCTGGGAAAGTAAAGCGGCATGGGCATAATACTGACCACATTACCCCAAAAATCATGTGCAGAAGGTCTATAAAATTTATGGTCACTAACACAATATTCCCTATACGCCACTTGGCGTGACGGGGGTACTTTACTCTTTTTTAAACAAATATTGTATGGCAAACTTAGGAATGAAAATAGACCAAAGGGCAGACCAGTGCTGAGATATAAGGATGCTTGCAGGGCTTCCTTGAGGGAATTCTCTATCAGTGAAAGAAATTGGGAACATCTGGCTGTAGATCGTAGCACATGGAGAACAATAATAAAAGACGACACAGAAACATTCTATGCAGCCTTGATGTCAAATTCATAAGATATAAGATGCAGGAGAAAGGAGACAAGGCCAGGCACCAAGAAAATATCTTGTTCATTCTTCAGTCGAATCTGTCTATTCAATATTGGCAGATTCAGCCACGAGAGAAGCTGTTCAGCAAAACAGCATCCAGCATAAGACACTGATACTTGACCAAACTACTGACTTATCATGATTGCTTGCTATCAGCCGTCTGTCAAGGTCACACCAAAGGCCGTAGAAATATGTTGCACTTCCAAGATCTGTTTCTTCATCTTGCTGTGAACACTTGGTTGGTGGGTTAACTAGCCACCACTGTGAAACATCCACTGTGGAACATCCATTGTGAAACATCCACTGTGGAACATCCATTGTGAAACATCCACTGTGGAACATCCATTGTGAAACATCCACTGTGGAACATCCATTGTGAAACATCCACTGTGGAACATCCATTGTGAAACATCCACTGTGAAACATCCATTGTGAAACATCCGCTGTGGAACATCCATTGTGAAACATCCGCTGTGGAACATCCATTGTGAAACATCCACAGTGAAACATCAATTGTGAAACATCCACTGTGGAACATCCATTGTGAAACATCCACAGTGGAACATCCATTGTGAAACATCCACTGTGAAACATCCATTGTGAAACATCCACAGTGAAACATCCATTGTGAAACATCCACTGTGAAACATCCATTGTGAAACATCCACTGTGGAACATCCATTGTGAAACATCCACTGTGGAACATCCATTGTGAAACATCCATTGTGAAACTCCACTGTGAAACATCCATTGTGGAACATCCATTGTGAAACATCCACTGTGAAACTCCACTGTGGAACATCCACTGTGAAACATCCATTGTGAAACTCCACTGTGCAACATCCACTGTGAAACATCCATTGTGAAACTCCACTGTAGAACATCCACTGTGAAACTCCACTGTGAAACTCCACTGTGGAACATCCACTGTGAAACATCCACTGTGAAACATCCATTGTGAAACATCCATTGTGAAACTCCACTGTGAAACTCCACTGTGGAACATCCATGTGGAACATCCATTGTGAAACATTCACTGTGAAACATCAATTGTGAAACATCCATTGTGAAACATCCATTGTGAAACATCCATTGTGAAACATCAATTGTGAAACATCCATTGTGAAACATCCATTGTGAAACATCCACTGTGGAACATCCACTGTGAAACATCCACTGTGGAACATCCATTGTGAAACATCAATTGTGAAACTCCACTGTGAAACATCCACTGTGGAACATCCACTGTGAAGCATCCACTGCAGAACATCCATGTGAAATATCAATTGTGAAACATCCATTGTGAAACATCCATTGTGAAGCAACCATTGTTATTGAAACATAAATCTTAACTCTAAAAAAGAAATGATGGAAAAAAACTGGATGACATTGAAAACAAATAAATGTCAGGACAATATTTCCTATATATAACCTGGAATAAATTCAAGACCAGTTCAGAAATAAGAGAAATAACAAAACATCTAAAAATATCATCTAAAATCAAGAGAAGAAGTGGCCATATGTTGGCCATGTGATGAGAAGAGACAACAAGAGAAGAAGGTGGCCATATGTTGGCCATGTGATGAGAAGAGACAACAAGAGAAGAAGGTGGCCATATGTTGGTCATGTGATGAGAAGAGACAACATAAGAATCTCAAAGCAGGCCCCAAGTTGAAACCAAAGGGTAAAAGAAAAAGAGGTAGACCTAGAGAAACACTAAAAATAACATTAAGGTGAGAAGCAACAACAGTAGGCATCCTTGCCAAAATTAAGATGCTTGGCCAGAGACAAAGAAGTACAGTGACACACACTGTGGGTCCTGTGGAAGGTCTGACACTTAATTACAGAGATTGTATGAGACAGGGACTCTAGAATGTCTGTCCTATGTGCCATCGTCAGCTTGAAGGCACGATAGAAAGACAGACTTCAGAGATTAAATGCAAAATAGCCAAACAAAGGTAGATTTTCATAAAATGGTGGTTGGAGACACAGACATTCTCCTAGGTGAGCTTCTTAATGACTCAATGTCTCAATGACTCAATGTCTCAATGACTCAATGTCTCAATGACTCAATGTCTCAATGACTCAATGTCTCAATGACTCAATGTCTCAATGACTCAATGCCTCAATGACTCAATGCCTCAATGACTCAATGTCTCAATGACTCAATGTCTCAATGACTCAATGTCTCAATGACTCAATGCCTCAATGACTCAATGTCTCAATGACTCAATGTCTCAATGACTCAATGCCTCAATGACTCAATGACTCAATGTCTCAATGACTCAATGTCTCAATGACTCAATGTCTCAATGACTCAATGTCTCAATGACTCAATGTCTCAATGACTCAATGTCTCAATGACTCAATGCCTCAATGACTCAATGTCTCAATGACTCAATGTCTCAATGACTCAATGACTAGGCACAGGAAGTGGCTGTATCCATGGCTGGAATCCTTGAGGCTAAAACAGATATTTTTTTTTTTTTTTTTTTTTTTGTAGCAGGGCATTTAGATAGTTTACGGTAATCATTTACCACTTCTGGTAAAACCCACCATTTAACCACTTGAAATAAAACTCCATCATTTATCACTTCTTGTAAAACCCACCATTTAACCACTTGAAATAAAACCACATCATTTATCACTTCTTGTAAAACCCACCATTTAACCACTTGAAATAAAACCCCATCATTTATCACTTCTTGTAAAACCCACCATTTAACCACTTGAAATAAAATCCCATCATTTATCACTTTTTGTAAAACCCACCATTTAACCACTTGAAATAAAATCCCATCATTTATCACTTCTTGTAAAACCCACCATTTAACCACTTGAAATAAAACCCCATCATTTATCACTTCTTGTAAAACCCACCATTTAACCACTTGAAATAAAACCCCATCATTTATCACTTCTTGTAAAACCCACCATTTAACCACTTGAAATAAAATCCCATCATTTATCACTTTTTGTAAAACCCACCATTTAACCACTTGAAATAAAATCCCATCATTTATCACTTCTTGTAAAACCCACCATTTAACCACTTGAAATAAAACCCCATCATTTACCACTTCTTGCAAAACACTCCATTTAACCACTTGAAATAAAACCCCATCATTTACCACTTCTTGCAAAACCCACCATTTAACCACTTGAAATAAAACCCCATCATCTACCACTTCTTGTAAAACCCACCATTTAACCACTTGAAATAAAACCCCATCATTTACCACTTCTTGTAAAACTCATCATTTACCACTTCTTGTAAAACTCATCATTTACCACTTCTTGTAAAACTCATCATTTAACACTTCTTGCAAAACCCATCATTTACCACTTCATGTAAAACCCATAATTTACAACTTGAAATAAAAACCCCATCATTTACCACTTCTTGCAAAACCCATCATTTACCACATCTTGTAAAACCCATCATTTACCTCTTGAAATAAAACTCCATCATTTACCACTACATGTAAAACCCATAATTTACAACTTGAAATAAAACCCCATCATTTGCCACTTCTATTAAAACCCATTATTTACCACATCTTGTAAAACCCACCATTTAACCACTTGAAATAAAATCCCATCATTTACCACTTCTTGTAAAACCCACCATTTAACCACTTGAAATAAAACCCCATCATTTACCACTTCTTGTAAAACCCATCATTTAACCACTTGAAATAAAACCCCATCATTTACCACTTCTTTTAAAACCCACCATTTAACCACTTGAAATAAAACCCCATCATTTACCACTTCTTGTAGAACCCACCATTTAACCACTGAAAATAAAATCCTATCATTTACCACTTGTTGTAAAACCATAATTTAATCACTTGTCATAAAACCCATCATTTACCACTTGTCATATAACCCATCATTTACCACTTGTCATATAGCCACTTGTCATATAACCCATCATTTACTACTCATCATAAAACCCCATCATTTTCTACTTGTCATAAACCCATCATTTACCACTCATCATAAACCCCATCATTTACCACTTGTCATAAAACCCATCATTTTCCACTCATCATATAACCCATCATTTACCACTTTACATAAAACCCATCATTTACCACTTGTCATAAACCTATCATTTACCACTTTACATAAAACCCATCATTTTCCACTCGTCATATGACCCATCATTTTCCACTCGTCATATAACCCATCATTTACCACTCATCATAAAACCCATCATTTACCACTTGTCATAAACCCAACCTGTGTGCTTCTCAAGAAATTGTGAGAAATGTTGCGGCAGCCAGCGATACAATGTGTCTATTCAAACAATGAGAACAAAGACTTTCTATTCTCACCATCAGCAAGTTTAGACAAGCCGTGAGAACAATGACATGTGAGTTTTGACTTGGCTATCTCCTTATCTACATTAACATCCACACTCACACACAAGAATCTGTTGTCATTGAATATTTGATTCATTGCGTGAGATTCTGTGAACTATCAGGTCATTGGACAGTTATCACCACTATTGTCCAACAAGGAAATAACCTTAAAGGCAAAACGGGCACTCTACAATACAATCTTCATTCCAACGTTGTGCTACCAATGCCAGTCCTAGACCATAGATGCAAGAACAATAAGAAAAATAACCTCTACTGAGATGAAATGTGTTAGACGAATGACAGGAAACAGTCTGAGAGATAAGATCAGAAATGAAGAACTGAGAAAAAAGCTAGGAATAATTACCTCTATAGAGTACATGAAGAAACAACAGATAAAATGGCTTGGCCACATGACAAAGCAGAACAATCAAAACACAATGAGCCTTTAATAAATGTTTCGAGAACAACAGACCTAAAGGCCAACCACGAAAAAGATGGAATATTAGAAACACTAGAAAACATAACAGCAGCAGAGGCCAAAGAAAAGCAAAAGATAGATCGATGGAATATTAGAAACACTAGAAAACATAACAGCAGCAGAGGCCAACAGAAAAGCAAAAGATGGATCGATGGAATATTAGAAACACTAGAAAACATAACAGCAGCAGAGGCCAACAGAAAAGCAAAAGATGGATCGATGGAATATTAGAAACACTAGAAAACATAACAGCAGCAGAGGCCAACAGAAAAGCAAAAGATGGATCGATGGAATATTAGAAACACTAGAAAACATAACAGCAGCAGAGGCCAACAGAAAAGCAAAAGATGGATCGATGGAATATTAGAAACACTAGAAAACATAACAGCAGCAGAGGCCAACAGAAAAGCAAAAGATGGATCGATGGAATATTAGAAACACTAGAAAACATAACAGCAGCAGAGGCCAACAGAAAAGCAAAAGATGGATCGATGGAATATTAGAAACACTAGAAAACATAACAGCAGCAGAGGCCAACAGAAAAGCAAAAGATGGATCGATGGAATATTAGAAACACTAGAAAACATAACAGCAGCAGAGGCCAACAGAAAAGCAAAAGATGGATCGATGGAATATTAGAAACACTAGAAAACATAACAGCAGCAGAGGCCAACAGAAAAGCAAAAGATGGATCGATGGAATATTAGAAACACTAGAAAACATAACAGCAGCAGAGGCCAACAGAAAAGCAAAAGATGGATCGATGGAATATTAGAAACACTAGAAAACATAACAGCAGCAGAGGCCAACAGAAAAGCAAAAGATGGATCGATGGAATATTAGAAACACTAGAAAACATAACAGCAGCAGAGGCCAACAGAAAAGCAAAAGATGGATCGATGGAATATTAGAAACACTAGAAAACATAACAGCAGCAGAGGCCAACAGAAAAGCAAAAGATGGATCGATGGAATATTAGAAACACTAGAAAACATAACAGCAGCAGAGGCCAACAGAAAAGCAAAAGATGGATCGATGGAATATTAGAAACACTAGAAAACATAACAGCAGCAGAGGCCAACAGAAAAGCAAAAGATGGATCGATGGAATATTAGAAACACTAGAAAACATAACAGCAGCAGAGGCCAACAGAAAAGCAAAAGATGGATCGATGGAATATTAGAAACACTAGAAAACATAACAGCAGCAGAGGCCAACAGAAAAGCAAAAGATGGATCGATGGAATATTAGAAACACTAGAAAACATAACAGCAGCAGAGGCCAACAGAAAAGCAAAAGATGGATCGATGGAATATTAGAAACACTAGAAAACATAACAGCAGCAGAGGCCAACAGAAAAGCAAAAGATGGATCGATGGAATATTAGAAACACTAGAAAACATAACAGCAGCAGAGGCCAACAGAAAAGCAAAAGATGGATCGATGGAATATTAGAAACACTAGAAAACATAACAGCAGCAGAGGCCAACAGAAAAGCAAAAGATGGATCGATGGAATATTAGAAACACTAGAAAACATAACAGCAGCAGAGGCCAACAGAAAAGCAAAAGATGGATCGATGGAATATTAGAAACACTAGAAAACATAACAGCAGCAGAGGCCAACAGAAAAGCAAAAGATGGATCGATGGAATATTAGAAACACTAGAAAACATAACAGCAGCAGAGGCCAACAGAAAAGCAAAAGATGGATCGATGGAATATTAGAAACACTAGAAAACATAACAGCAGCAGAGGCCAACAGAAAAGCAAAAGATGGATCGATGGAATATTAGAAACACTAGAAAACATAACAGCAGCAGAGGCCAACAGAAAAGCAAAAGATAGATCGATGGAATATTAGAAACACTAGAAAACATAACAGCAGCAGAGGCCAACAGAAAAGCAAAAGATAGATCGATGGAATATTAGAAACACTAGAAAACATAACAGCAGCAGAGGCCAACAGAAAAGCAAAAGATAGATCGATGGAATATTAGAAACACTAGAAAACATAACAGCAGCAGAGGCCAACAGAAAAGCAAAAGATAGATCGATGGAATATTAGAAACACTAGAAAACATAACAGCAGCAGAGGCCAACAGAAAAGCAAAAGATAGATCGATGGAATATTAGAAACACTAGAAAACATAACAGCAGCAGAGGCCAACAGAAAAGCAAAAGATGGATCGATGGAATATTAGAAACACTAGAAAACATAACAGCAGCAGAGGCCAACAGAAAAGCAAAAGATGGATCGATGGAATATTAGAAACACTAGAAAACATAACAGCAGCAGAGGCCAACAGAAAAGCAAAAGATGGATCGATGGAATATTAGAAACACTAGAAAACATAACAGCAGCAGAGGCCAACAGAAAAGCAAAAGATGGATCGATGGAATATTAGAAACACTAGAAAACATAACAGCAGCAGAGGCCAACAGAAAAGCAAAAGACCACAAATTACATCTCCCCTCAATGCTGAAAGACAAATCAGGAAGGAAGGAAGAAGGTCCAAACATCCACACACACAAAGAACTGCTGTCATTGAACATTTGTCCCACTGTGCAAGATTGTGTGAGATTGTGTGAGATTGTGTAAGATTGCGTGAGATTGAGTATGATTGTGTAAGATTGTGTCATCTTACAGCTACAGTTTCATGATCTTTTCAAACTAAAAAGCTGGATCTCTGTAAGATTGTGTAAGATTGTGTGAGATCTCTGTAAGATTGTGTAAGATTGTGTGAGATCTCTGTAAGATTGTGTAAGATTGTGTGAGATCTCTGTAAGATTGTGTAAGATTGTGTGAGATCTCTGTAAGATTGTGTAAGATTGTGTGAGATCTCTGTAAGATTGTGGAGACTTGATCAATGGCTAGTAGCAAGTTACACCCAGCATGAGATGTGATGTCACTGCGTTTGCTATGGTCCACAAACATGTGACTGCACAATGATTAGTGAGACCATTTCTCAATCAGTCAATGAAAAGATTGCTTTTCAACAATCAAAGTCAAGAGTGTCAGTGTTCCCTGCCTGGTGACAAACTCAACCTTTCTTGGAAGCGGTTGAAAGATTGAGTCCTGGGTCAACAATATGGCTGAAACTTCTTGCGGTATTTTGGAAGATTGTGGGAGATTGTATGGGGCAAGATGGGAATTAGCTTTGTCGTTAGTGAAGGTTTACAATGCCCATACTGGTCTGCTAAACGAAAGCGAAACATGGACAATATGAAGCAGTCATGTTAAATTGAACTATTTACCACTTTATCATGAACTATCTTTGCAGAGATCTACTTTGAATAAAGTGGGAGGATAAAGTTGGAAGATAAAGTGGAAAGAAAGATAAAATGGGAAGAAAAAATGGGAAGATAAAGTGGGAGGATAATGTGGGAGGACAAAGTGGGAAGATAAAATGGGAAGATAAAGTGGGAGGATAATATGGGAGGATAATGTGGGAGGATACTGTGGGAGGATACTGTGGGAGGATAATGTGGGAGTATAAAGTGGGAGGATAAAGTGGGAAGATAAAATGGGAAGATAAAGTGGGAGGATAATGTGGGAGGACAAAGTGGGAAGATAAAATGGGAAGATAAAGTGGGAGGATAATGTGGGAGGACAAAGTGGGAAGATAAAATGGGAGGATAATGTGGGAGGACAAAGTGGGAAGATAAAATGGGAAGATAAAATGGGAAGATAAAGTGGGAGGATAATGTGGGAGGACAAAGTGGGAAGATAAAGTGGGAGGATAATGTGGGAGGATAATGTGGGAGGACAAAGTGGGAAGATAAAATGGGATGATAAAGTGGGAGGATAATGTGGGAGGATAATGTGGGAGGATAAAGTGGGAGGACAAAGTGGTAGGATAATGTGGAAGAATAATGTGGGAGGATACTGTGGGAGGACAAAGTGGGAGGATAAGGGTGGAGGATAAAGTGGGAGGATAAGGTGGGAGGATAAAGTGGGAAGATAATGTTGGAGGATACAGTGGGAAGATAATGTGGGAGGATAAGGTGGGAGGATAATGTGGGAGGACAGAGTGGGAAGATAAAGTGGGAGGATAAGGGTGGAGGATAAAGTGGGAGGATAAGGTGGGAGGATAAAGTGGGAAGATAATGTTGGAGGATACAGTGGGAAGATAATGTGGGAGGATAAGGTGGGAGGATAATGTGGGAGGACAGAGTGGGAAGATAAAGTGGGAGGATAAGGTGGGAGGATAAAGTGGGAGGATAAGGGGGAGGACAAAGTGGGAAGATAAAGTGGGAGGATAAAGTGGGAGGATAATGTGGGAGGACAAAGTGGGAAGATAAAGTGGGAGGATAATGTGGGAGGATAAATTGGGAGAATAAAGTGGGAGGATAATGTGGGAGGACAAAGTGGGAAGATAAAGTAGGAGGATAAATTGAGAGAATAAAGTGGGAGGATAATGTGGGAGGATAAATTGGGAGAATAAAGTGGGAAGATAATGTGGGAGGATAAATTGGGAGAATAAAGTGGGAAGATAATGTGGGAGGATAAAATGGGAGAATAAAGTGGGAGGATAATGTGGGAGGATAAATTGGGAGAATAAAGTGAGAGGATAATGTGGGAGGATAAATTGGGAGAATAAAGTGGGAGGATAATGTGGGAGGATAAATTGGGAGAATAAAGTGGGAAGATAATGTGGGAGGATAAAATGGGAGAATAAAGTGGGAGGATAATGTGGGAGGATAAATTGGGAGGATAATGTGGGAGGATAATGACAGAAAACTCTGTGACAAGACAACAGACGAGTAAACACAACAAATGAGATAACAAGACACAATTATGTTGGTAAACTCTGAGGCAAAGCAACAAGCGAGTCAAGAACAGATCTTATGTTACAACTTACAATCCAGGGACCTAAAAGAAAAGCCCTCTTGACTGACTGCGTATGATCCTATCCTTCCAGTCTGGATCGCCTGCTGCAGGACGCTCTTCAACTCTTCCGCTGGTGTTGGCCCATCACTAAGTAGGTCAAATGTGACTAGCACTGAACCAGGACTGGAAAGAAGACAAATGACAGTAATGAGTTAACATAAGAGTACACAAATGTCAGTAATGGGCTAACAAGAGAGTACACAAATGTCAGTAATGAGCTAACAAGAGAGTACACAAATGTCAGTAATGAGCTGACTGGAGAGTACACAAATGTCAGTAATGAGCGAACAGGATAGTGTACAAATGTCAGAGAAGATCTTATTCTCAGAAACTAATTAAATGACTTCATTATCTTGTTTATAGATGCCATTAAACTCCTACTTCTACTGCTCCTACTACTACTGGTCCTACTTCTACTGGTCCTACTACTACTGGTCCTACTTCTACTGGTCCTACTACTACTGGTCCTACTACTACTGCTCCTACTTCTACTGGTCCTACTACTACTGGTCCTACTACTACTGGTCCTACTACTACTGGTCCTACTACTACTGGTCCTACTACTACTGGTCCTACTTCTACTGGTCCTACTTCTACTGGTCCTACTTCTACTGCTCCTACTACTACTGGTCCTACTTCTACTGGTCCTACTTCTACTGCTCCTACTTCTACTGCTCCTACTTCTACTGGTCCTACTACTACTGGTCCTACTACTACTGCTCCTACTACTACTGGTCCTACTTCTACTGCTCCTACTTCTACTGGTCCTACTACTACTGGTCCTACTACTACTGGTCCTACTACTACTGCTCCTACTTCTACTGGTCCTACTTATACTGCTCCTACTTCTACTGGTCCTACTACTACTGGTCCTACTACTACTGTCCTACTTACTTCTACTGGTCCTACTTCTACTGGTCCTACTACTACTGGTCCTACTACTACTGGTCCTACTACTACTGGTCCTACTACTACTGCTCCTACTTCTACTGGTCCTACTACTACTGGTCCTACTACTACTGCTCCTACTTCTACTGGTCCTACTACTACTGGTCCTACTTCTACTGGTCCTACTTCTACTGCTCCTACTACTACTGGTCCTACTTCTACTGGTCCTACTTCTACTGGTCCTACTACTACTGGTCCTACTACTACTGGTCCTACTTCTACTGGTCCTACTTCTACTGGTCCTACTACTACTGGTCCTACTTCTACTGGTCCTACTTCTACTGGTCCTACTTCTACTGCTCCTACTTCTACTGGTCCTACTTCTACTGGTCCTACTTCTACTGGTCCTACTTCTACTGCTCCTACTTCTACTGGTCCTACTACTACTGGTCCTACTACTACTGGTCCTACTTCTACTGCTCCTACTACTACTGCTCATACTACTACTGGTCCTACTTCTACAACCCCTACTTCTACAACCCCAACTTCTATAGCTCCTACTTCTGCAGCTCCTACTTCTGCAGCTCCAACTTCTGCAGCTCCTACTTCTGCAGCTCCTACTTCTGCAGCCCCTTCTACTACAGCCCCTACTACTACAGCCCCTACTACTACTGCTCCTACTACTACTGGTCCTACTTCTACAACCCAACTTCTATAGCTCCTACTTCTGCAGCTCCTACTTCTACAACCCAACTTCTATAGCTCCTACTTCTGCAGCCCCTACTTCTACAACCCCAACTTCTATAGCTCCTACTTCTGCAGCTCCTACTTCTACAACCCCAACTTCTATAGCTCCTACTTCTGCAGCTCCTACTTCTACAACCCCAACTTCTATAGCTCCTACTTCTGCAGCTCCTACTTCTGCAGCCCCTTCTACTACAGCCCCTACTACTACAGCCCCTACTACTACTGCTCCTACTACTATTGGTCCTACTTCTACAACCCAACTTCTATAGCTCCTACTTCTGCAGCTCCTACTTCTACAACCCCAACTTCTATAGCTCCTACTTCTGCAGCTCCTACTTCTACAACCCCAAATTCTATAGCTCCTACTTCTGCAGCTCCTACTTCTGCAGCTCCAATTTCTGCAGCTCCTACTTCTGCAGCTCCTACTTCTGCAGCTCCTACTTCTGCAGCCCCTACTACTACAGCCCCTACTACTACAGCCCCTACTACTACTGCTCCTACTACTACTGGTCCTACTTCTACAACCCAACTTCTATAGCTACTACTTCTGCAGCTCCTACTTCTCCAACCCCAACTTCTATAGCTCCTACTTCTGCAGCTCCTACTTCTGAAGCTCCTACTTCTGCAGCTCCTACTTCTGCAGCTCCTACTTCTGCAGCTCCTACTTCTGCAGCTCCTACTTCTGCAGCCCCTTCTACTACAGCCCCTATTCTACAGCCCCTACTACTACAGCCTACTACTACTGATCCAGTTGTTGATCCACTTGTTGATCCAGGGATTGATGGCTGAACCAGGGTTTCATGGTTGATCTGGCTATTGATGATTGATCTGGCTATTGATGATTGATCTGGCTATTGATGATTGATCATTGATGGTTGATCTGGCTATAGATGGTTGATCTGGCTGCAGATGGTTGATCTGGCTGTAGATGGTTGATCTGGCTATAGATGGTTGATCTGGCTGTAGATGGTTGATCTGGCTATAGATGGTTGATCTGGCTATAGATGGTTGATCTGGCTATAGATGGTTGATCTGGCTATTGATGGTTGATCTGGCTATAGATGGTTGACCCAGGTAGCAAGTGATCTCTTGTCAGGTTCAGAATGTTATACGATGATTCAAAACCAGATTTACTTGAGGTCGTTGATCTATTTCCCTTGTTTGCTACTTCATAGCTGCAGCTACATCATTCATGTGTATGTGGTAGCACACGGCTACCTATCTACTTATACTGAACGCTTCCTACAGAATCTTTTTAAAAATATAAGAAGCACAATTTGACAGAAGAATTGAGTGTCACTAGTTTGTTTTTCTTTGTTCTGGAAAAAGGCATTTTGTTCTCAGAGTTGACCAACAGATCACTTCCAGCTTTGACCAACCAACCAACTAACCAAACCAGCCAACCAGACAACCCCACACATCACAACAGACCCAAACACTAACCAACCCAACCAACTAACCAAACCAGCCAACCAGACAACCCCACACATCACAACAGACCCAAACACTAACTAACCCAACCAACTTCACTCATTCTCAGTCTCATCTTATCAACGGTTAACCTATCTATCTATTGACCTTTCGAGCCGTAGCCGGCCCATAGGGTGTAGACCAAGATACACCTTCTCCTATCTGAATTTTTGTTCTAGCAGTTTTCTTTCAAGGATATTTTATCAAATCTCGCCATTTGTCTCTGTTCTGTGCAAGCAGCTCTATCTCATTGAGGGAGCTGAATCCTGCTGCTCTTGCCTCTCTCATCAATGTTCTTCTCAGTGTCTCCCTGGGTATTCCTCTTTTTCTCTTGTTCCTGTTTTGTTCTTTGTTCCTGTTGTTTCCCATATGAGGGCTTGCTTTTCTATTCGGTTATTATCTCTTCTCATCATGGTTAACCTCCTAATCTACAAAATGTGTGTCCTCTTTGTAAACAGTTTTTGGCTAAAGCTCTACCATGTCTAACTTTTGCCAACTCCCGCCGCCTTCAAGCAAGAATGCCTCAGCAAGAATTTCTGAGCAAGAATGCCTGATTCATGACTTCCTGGTCAGCATCTATGTTCACCAGCTACATGTTTTGTCTATAATAAACGCCTTTGTACCTTAAACAATTTATCCCTTTGTTGACATGCAACATGGGCAACGGCTGTCAGGGATTTTAACAGTACTGTTACTTGCTGTCAGGGATCTAAACTTATTGCTACTTGCTGTCAGGGGTTCTAAACTTACTGCTACTTGCTGTCAGGGGTTCTAAACTTACTGCTACTTGCTGTCAGGGGTTCTAAACTTACTGCTACTTGCTGTCAGGGGTTTTAGCATTACTGTTACCTGCTGTCAGGGGTTTTAGCATTACTGCTACTTGCTGTCAGGGGTTTTAACATTACTGTTACCTGCTGTCAGGGGTTTTAGCATTACTGCTATTTGCTGTCAGGGGTTTTAACATTACTGTTACTTGCTGTCAGGGGTTTTAGCATTACTGCTACTTGCTGTCAGGGTTTTAACATTAATGTTACCTGCTGTCAAGGGTTTTAGCATTACTATTACCTGCTGTCAGGGGTTTTAGCATTACTGATACCTGCTGTCAGGGGTTTTAACATTACTGTTACCTGCTGTCAGGGGTTTTAACATTACTGTTACTTGCCATCAGGGGTTTTAGAATTACTGCTACTTGCTGTCAGGGGTTTTAACATTACTGTTACCTGCTGTCAGGGGTTTTAGCATTACTGCTACTTGCTGTCAGGGGTTTTAACATTACTGTTACCTGCTGTCAGGGGTTTTAGCATTACTGTTACCTGCTGTCAGGGGTTTTAGCATTACTGCTACCTGCTGTCAGGGGTTCCAACAATACTGCTACTTGCTGTCATGGGTTTTAACATTATTGTTACTTGCTGTCAGGGGTTCTATCATTACTGCCTACTGCAGTCAGTGGTTTTAAAATTACTGCTACAGCTACCTGCTGTCTAGGATCTAACATTACTGCTACAGTTATCTGTTATCAGGGTTCAAATATTACTGCTCCTGCTACTTGCTGTCAAGGATCTAACTTTACTGCTCCTGCTACTTGTTGTCAAGGATCTAACTTTACTGCTCCTGCTACTTGCTGTCAAGGATCTAACTTTACTGCTCTGCTACTTGCTGTCAAGGATCTAACTTTACTGCTCTGCTACTTGCTGTCAAGGATCTAACTTTACTGCTCCTGTTACTTTCTGTCAAGGATCTAACTTTACTGCTCTTCTACTCTCTGTCAAGGATCTAACTTTACTGCTACTGTTACCTGGTTTCATACTTCTGCTCCTGTTACTTGCTGTCAAGGATCTCACTTTACTGCTCTGCTACTTTCTCTCAAGGATCTAACTTTACTGTTACTGTTACCTGGTTTCATACTTCTGCTCCTGCTGCTTGCTGTCAAGAATCTAACTTTACTGTTCTGCAACTTTCTGTCAAGAATCTAACTTTACTGCTACTGTTATCTAGTTTCATACTTCTCCTCTTGCTACTTGCTGTCAAGGATCTAACTTTACTGTTCTGCTACTTTCTGTCAAGAATCTAACTTTACTGCTACTGTTATCTGGTTTCATACTTCTGCTCCTACTACCTGCTCTCATATGACTTCTTACCGATTTAACTTTGAAGAATATAAAATGTCTCCTTGTAGCATTTGTATTTTGTTACTAAATGTTGTGTTTGAAGTCCTGGACTAGGCAACCCCATTGTCTTCATTGATGGTTTATCGAGCAACAGAAAGTAGTTAATTAATTAATTAGTTATTTACTTGGTAGGTTAGTTAGTCAGATTTTCCTTATTACACAGCCCATAAGCTCTCAGATCTGCTCCCCAGCAAGACCTGGATTGTGAAATATCAACCAATTCACAAGTCTACCCCCCGATCTCCTCGTTGCTATTCTGAATCTTGACATCTCTCCTGAGGAGATGAAAATCTGGGAGTCTCCTGACGAGATGAAAATCTGGGAGTCTCCTGACGAGATGAAAATCTGGAGTCTCCTGACGAGAAGAAAATCTGGGAGTCTCCTGATGAGATGAAAATCTGGGAGTCTCCTGATGAGATGAAAATCTGGGAGTCTCCTGATGAGATGAAAATCTGGGAGTCTCCTAACAAGATGAAAATCTGGGAGTCTCCTGATGAGATGAAAATCTGGGAGTCTCCTGATGAGATGAAAATCTGGGAGTCTCCCGATGAGATGAAAATCTGGGAGTCTTCCGACTAGATGAAAATCTGGGAGTCTCCTGATGAGATGAAAATCTGGGAGTCTCCTGACAATATGAAAATCTGGGAGTCTTCCGACTAGATGAAAATCTGGGAGTCTCCTGATGAGATGAAAATCTGGGAGTCTCCTGACAAGATGAAAATCTGGGAGTCTCCTGACAAGATGAAAATCTGGGAGTCTCCTGATGAGATGAAAATCTGGGAGTCTCCTGATGAGATGAAAATCTGGGAGTCTCCTGACAAGATGAAAATCTGGGAGTCTCCTGATGAGACAAAAATCTGGGAGTCTCCTGATGAGACAAAATCTGGGAGTCTCCTGATGAGATGAAAATCTGGGAGTCTACCGACTAGATGAAAATCTTGGAGTCTCCTGATGAGATACAAATCTGGGAGTCAAACCAGGGCTGCAAAGTCACGAACAAAACTCCATTGTTTCACTCTTCATTATGATCGTATGGTCAGTTTAAGGATATATGAAAGTCCTTTATGATAACATAACATACACGACATTGGATGCACCCACAATGCCCGATTCACTCCAAAGAATGCAGCCAAAGAAAGCACAAAACACCATAGCGATGGCACAAAATCCAAAACTGTAATTTTCAAGTTGACTTGGCAGAACAATCCACATTAAGGAGCTGCATGTTGTCAGTAACTGATGGTGAACAAATCCATTATGATTCTCAATGTCACGATGACGTAGCATGTGCCAACCATGGATGCACCCACAATGCTCATTCAACTTCAAAGAATGCGGACAAAAAATGCATGAAAAATCGTAGTGATGGCACAGAATCCTTAAAATGGAAGTTTCGGTTGATCTCACAGAATAATCCATATTAATGAGCTGTGAGTCATTGCATCAAACAAGTCCAACGACATTATTGAACACTTCACAATGTGATGACATAAATCACACATCGACTTCACAATGGAGAAAGGTTGCATTCACAACACTTGATTTGTTAAAGCGGACCATGCTAGACACATGGACATAGTAGTACCGGCACAAATCCGTCAATTCAAACATCCTGTTGACTTGCAGAAATCAGAATTATAAAACTAATAAATAATCAGTCTCCAAATGCAAATTTCACATCAGTCAATGGAACATAAACTATAAATCACCATCTTGAAACTGAAAGTCTGCCACAGAAGTAATCCCGCTATCGTCCTTGATGGTTATAGAGTCACAAAAGTAATCCTATTGTCTTCCATTAATGCTTATGGAGTCACAAAAGTAATCCCATTGTCTTCCATTGATGTTTATAGAGTCACAAAATTAATCCCATTGTCTTCCATTGATGCTTATAGAGTCACAGGAGTAATCCCCATTGTCTTCTATTGATGCTTATAGAGTCACAAAAGTAATCCCATTGTCTTCCATGATTATTATTGAGTCTAAAAAGTACTCCCATTGTCATCCATTGATGCTTATAGAGTCACAAAAGTAATCCCATTGTATTCCATTGATGTTTATAGAGTCACAAAAGTAATCCTATTGTCTTCCATTGATGCTTATAGAGTCACAAAAGTAATCCCATTGTCTTCCATTGATGTTTATAGAGTCACAAAAGTAATCCTAATGTCTTCCATTGATGCTTATAGAGTCACAAAAGTAATCCTATTGTCTTCCATTAATGCTTATGGAGTCACAAAAGTAATCCCATTGTCTTCCATTGATGTTTATAGAGTCACAAAATTAATCCCATTGTCTTCCATTGATGCTTATAGAGTCACAGGAGTAATCCCATTGTCTTCTATTGATGCTTATAGAGTCACAAAAGTAATCCCATTGTCTTCCATTGATTATTATTGAGTCTAAAAAGTACTCCCATTGTCATCCATTGATGCTTATAGAGTCACAAAAGTAATCCTATTGTCTTACATTGATGCTTATAGAGTCACTCGAGTAATCCCATTGTCTTCCATTGATGCTTATAGAGTCACAGGAGTAATCCCATTGTCTTTCATTGATGCTTATAGAGTCCCAAAAGTAATCCCATTGTCTTCCATTGATGCTTATAGAGTCACAGGAGTAATCCCATTGTCTTCCATTGATGCTTATAGAGTCACAGGAGTAATCCCATTGTCTTCCATTGATGCTTATAGAGTCACAGGAGTAATCCCATTGTCTTTCATTGATGCTTATAGAGTCACAGAAGTAATCCCATTGTCTTCCATTGATAGTTATAGCCACAGAAGTATTCCCATTGTCTTTCATTCATCATTATATAGAGTCACAGAAGTAATCCCACTGTCTTCCATTGATGGTTATAGTCACAGAAGTAATCCCACTGTCTTCCATTGATGGCTATAGTAAATAATCCCATTTTCTTCCATTGATGGTTATATAATCACAAAAGTAATCCCACTTTCTTCCATTGATGGTTATAGTCACAGAAGTAATCCCATTGTCTTCCTCTGATGGTTATAGTCACAGAAGTAATCCCATTGTCTTCCACTGATGGTTATAGCCACAGAAGTAATCCCATTGTCTTCCACTGATGGTTATAGCCACAGGAGTTATCCCATTGTATTCCACTGATGGTTTATAGCCACAGAAGTTATCCCATTGTCGTCCACTGATGGTTATAGCCACAGAAGTTATCCCATTGTCGTCCACTGATGGTTATAGTCACAGAAGTTATCCCATTGTCTTCCACTGATGGTTATAGCCACAGAATTTATTCTATTGTCTTCCACTGATGGTTATAGCCACAGAAGTTATTCCATTGTCTTCCAGTGATGGTTATAGCCACATAAGTTATTCCATTGACATCTACTGATGGTTATAGCCACAGGAGTTATCCCATTGTCTTCCACTGATGGTTATAGCCACAGAAGTTATCCCATTGTCTTCCACTGATGGTTATAGCCACAGAAGTTATCCCATTGTCGTCCACTGATGGTTATAGTCACAGAAGTTATCCCATTGTCTTCCACTGATGGTTATAGCCACATAAGTTATTTCATTGTCTTCCACTGATGGTTATAGCCACAGAAGTTATTCCATTGTCTTCCACTGATGGTTATAGCCACAGAAGAAGCCACTGGACAACCAGAAAAATGAGGCTGAGACAAAAATAGACACATCCGAAGACAAATGCCTAAGAAGGAAACTGTAAAATGGAATGAATTCAAAACTAATATAGAGGTAAGAGAAATGGCCATGCATCCAACGATCTCATCTACAATGGAATGAATTCAAGACTAATATAGAGATAAGAGAAATGGCCAGGCAATGAACAATCTCATCTACAATGGAATGAATTCAACACTAATATAGAGATAAGAGAAATGGCCAGGCAACCAACGATCTCATCTACAATTAGGAAGAGAAGATGGACATATGTCAGACATGTATTGAGAAGAGACAACAAGAGAATTTCAAAACAGGCTCTTCTATGGGAAACATCAGGATACAGGACAAGAGGAAGAGCTACAGAGATACAGAAAAGAACACTGCTAAGAGAAGCAAAGTTGGCAGACAGACTCATTTGATAAGATTGAAAATCACTCCCAGAATAGAGTTGGATAGTAATATGAACCCTATGTGACATCAATATGTGATGGAAGGATGGAGATCAACCACTAAGTAGCCAGTTAAATCATATTTGGAGTTGTCAGACTTCTTTGCTCTAGTGACCCTTGACCTCAGAGTTGACAATAGCAAGTAGTTAGTCCTATCAGAGGTCTATGTTAAAGTAGGGCATGTTAAGTAATAAATGACTGGTGAAAATCAAAGAGTATGTGGTGTGAGAGTAAGTGGTGTGAGAGTAAGTGGTGTGAGAGTAAGTGGTGTGAGAGTAAGTGATGTGAGAGTAAGTGGTGTGAGAGTAAGTGTTGTGAGAGTAAGTGATGTGAGAGTAAGTGGTGTGAGTATATGTTGTGTGAAAGTAAGTGGTGTGAGTATATGTGGTGTAAGAGTAAGTGATGTGAGAGTAAGTGGTGTGAGTATATGTTGTGTGAAAGTAAGTGGTGTGAGTATATGTGGTGTGAGAGTAAGTGGTGTGAGTATATGTGGTGTGAGAGTAAGTGGTGTGAGTATATGTGGTGTGAGAGTAAGTGGTGTGAGTATATGTGGTGTGAGAGTAAGTGGTGTGAGAGTAAGTGATGTGAGAGTAAGTGGTGTGAGTATATGTTGTGTGAAAGTAAGTGGTGTGAGTATATGTGATGTGAAAGTAAGTGGTGTGAGTATATGTGGTGTGAGAGTAAGTGGTGTGAGTATATGTGATGTGAAAGTAAGTGGTGTGAGTATATGTGGTGTGAGAGTAAGTGGTGTGAGTATATGTGGTGTGAGAGTAAGTGGTGTGAGAGTAAGTGATGTGAGAGTAAGTGGTGTGAGTATATGTTGTGTGAAAGTAAGTGGTGTGAGTATATGTGGTGTAAGAGTAAGTGATGTGAGAGTAAGTGGTGTGAGAGTAAGTGGTGTGAGTATATGTTGTGTGAAAGTAAGTGGTGTGAGTATATGTGGTGTGAGAGTAAGTGAGTGAGTATATGTTGTGTGAAAGTAAGTGGTGTGAGTATATGTGATGTGAAAGTAAGTGGTGTGAGTATATGTGGTGTGAGAGTAAGTGGTGTGAGTATATGATGTGAAAGTAAGTGGTGTGAGTATATGTGGTGTGAGAGTAAGTGGTGTGAGTATATGTGGTGTGAGAGTAAGTGGTGTGAGAGTAAGTGATGTGAGAGTAAGTGGTGTGAGTATATGTTGTGTGAAAGTAAGTGGTGTGAGTATATGTGGTGTAAGAGTAAGTGATGTGAGAGTAAGTGGTGTGAGAGTAAGTGGTGTGAGTATATGTTGTGTGAAAGTAAGTGGTGTGAGTATATGTGGTGTGAGAGTAAGTGGAGTGAGAGTAAGTGATGTGAGAGTAAGTGGTGTGAGTATATGTTGTGTGAAAGTAAGTGGTGTGAGTATATGTGGTGTAAGAGTAAGTGATGTGAAAGTAAGTGGTGTGAGAGTAAGTGATGTGAGAGTAAGTGGTGTGAGAGTAAGTGGTGTGAGAGTAAGTGGTGTGAGAGTAAGTGATGTGAGAGTAAGTGGTGTGAGTATATGTTGTGGGAAAGTAAGTGATGTGAGAGTAAGTGGTGTGAGAGTAAGTGGTGTGAGAGTAAGTGATGTGAGAGTAAGTGGTGTGAGAGTAAGTGGTGTGGGAGTAAGTGGTGTGAGTATATGTTGTGTGAAAGTAAGTGGTGTGAGAGTAAGTGATGTGAGAGTAAGTGGTGTGAGAGTAAGTGGTTTGAGAGTAAGTGGTGTGAGTATATGTTGTGGAAAAGTAAGTGGTGTGAGTATATGTGGTGTAAGAGTAAGTGATGTGAGAGTAAGTTATGTGAGAGTAAGTGATGTGAGAGTAAGTGGTTTGAGTATATGTGGTGTGAGAGTAAGGGATGTGAGAGTAAGTGATATGAGTATATGTGGTGTGAGAGTAAGTGATGTGAGAGTAAGTTATGGAGAGTAAGTGATGTGAGAGTAAGTGATGTGAGATTAAGTGGTGTGAGAGTAAGTGATGTGAGAGTAAGTGGTGTGAGAGTAAGGGATGTGAGAGTAAGTGATATGAGTATATGTGGTGTGAGAGTAAGTGATGTGAGAGTAAGTTATGTGAGAGTAAGTGATGTGAGAGTAAGTGGTGTGAGAGTAAGTGGTGTGAGAGTAAGTGGTGTAAGAGTAAGTGGTGTGAGAGTAAGTGATGTGAGAGTAAGTGATGTGAGAGTAAGTGATGTGAGAGTAAGTGATGTGAGAGTAAGTGGTGTGAGAGTAAGTGGTGTGAGAGTAAGTAATGTGAGAGTGAGTGATGTGAGTATATGTGGTGTGAGAGTAAGTGATGTGAGAGTAAGTGATGTGAGAGTAAGTTATGTGAGAGTAAGTGATGTGAGAGTAAGTGATGTGAGAGTAGGTGATGTGAGAGTAAGTGGTGTGAGAGTAAGTGGTGTGAGAGTAAGTGATGTGAGAGTAAGTGATGTGAGAGTAAGTGATGTGAGAGTAAGTGATGTGAGAGTAAATGGTGTGAGAGTAAGTGATGTGAGAGTAAGTGATGTGAGAGTAAGTGATGTGAGAGTAAGTGATGTGAGAGTAAGTGATGTTAGAGTAAGTGGTGTGAGAGTAAGTGGTGTGAGAGTAAGTGATGTGAGAGTAAGTGGTGTGAGTATATGTGGTGTGAGAGTGAGTGGTGTGAGAGTAAGTGGTGTGAGAGTAAGTGATGTGAGAGTAAGTGGTGTGAGTATATGTGGTGTGAGAGTAAGTGGTGTGAGAGTGAGTGATGTGAGAGTAAGTGGTGTGAGTATATGTGGTGTGAGAGGAAGTGATGTGAGAGTAAGTGGTGTGTGAGTAAGTGATGTGAGAGTAAGTGATGTGAGAGTAAGTGGTGTGAGTATATGTGGTGTGAGAGTAAGTGGTGTGTGAGTGAGTGATGTGAGAGTAAGTGGTGTGAGAGTAAGTGGTGTGAATATATGTGGCGTGAGAGTAAGTGATGTGAGAGTAAGTGGTGTGTGAGTAAGTGATGTGAGAGTAAGTAGTGTGAGTATATGTGGTGTGAGAGTAAGTGGTTTGAGAGTAAGTGGTGTGAGAGTAAGTGGTTTGAGAGTAAGTGGTGTGAGTATATGTTGTGGGAAAGTAAGTGGTGTGAGTATATGTGGTGTAAGAGTAAGTGATGTGAGAGTAAGTTATGTGAGAGTAAGTGATGTGAGAGTAAGTGGTTTGAGTATATGTGGTGTGAGAGTAAGGGATTTGAGAGTAAGTGATATGAGTATATGTGGTGAGAGTAAGTGATGTGAGAGTAAGTTATGTGAGAGTAAGTGATGTGAGAGTAAGTGGTGTGAGTATATGTTGTGTGAAAGTAAGTGGTGTGAGTATATGTGGTGTAAGAGTAAGTGATGTGAGAGTAAGTGGTGTGAGAGTAAGTGGTGTGAGTATATGTTGTGTGAAAGTAAGTGGTGTGAGTATATGTGGTGTAAGAGTAAGTGATGTGAGAGTAAGTGGTGTGAGAGTAAGTGGTGTGAGTATATGTTGTGTGAAAGTAAGTGGTGTGAGTATATGTGGTGTGAGAGTAAGTGGAGTGAGTATATGTTGTGTGAAAGTAAGTGGTGTGAGTATATGTGATGTGAAAGTAAGTGGTGTGAGTATATGTGGTGTGAGAGTAAGTGGTGTGAGTATATGTGATGTGAAAGTAAGAGGTGTGAGTATATGTGGTGTGAGAGTAAGTGGTGTGAGTATATGTGGTGTGAGAGTAAGTGGTGTGAGAGTAAGTGATGTGAGAGTAAGTGGTGTGAGTATATGTTGTGTGAAAGTAAGTGGTGTGAGTATATGTGGTGTAAGAGTAAGTGATGTGAGAGTAAGTGGTGTGAGAGTAAGTGGTGTGAGTATATGTTGTGTGAAAGTAAGTGGTGTGAGTATATGTGGTGTGAGAGTAAGTGGAGTGAGAGTAAGTGATGTGAGAGTAAGTGGTGTGAGTATATGTTGTGTGAAAGTAAGTGGTGTGAGTATATGTGGTGTAAGAGTAAGTGATGTGAAAGTAAGTGGTGTGAGAGTAAGTGATGTGAGAGTAAGTGGTGTGAGAGTAAGTGGTGTGAGAGTAAGTGGTGTGAGAGTAAGTGATGTGAGAGTAAGTGGTGTGAGTATATGTTGTGGGAAAGTAAGTGATGTGAGAGTAAGTGGTGTGAGAGTAAGTGGTGTGAGAGTAAGTGATGTGAGAGTAAGTGGTGTGAGAGTAAGTGGTGTGGGAGTAAGTGGTGTGAGTATATGTTGTGTGAAAGTAAGTGGTGTGAGAGTAAGTGATGTGAGAGTAAGTGGTGTGAGAGTAAGTGGTTTGAGAGTAAGTGGTGTGAGTATATGTTGTGGAAAAGTAAGTGGTGTGAGTATATGTGGTGTAAGAGTAAGTGATGTGAGAGTAAGTTATGTGAGAGTAAGTGATGTGAGAGTAAGTGGTTTGAGTATATGTGGTGTGAGAGTAAGGGATGTGAGAGTAAGTGATATGAGTATATGTGGTGTGAGAGTAAGTGATGTGAGAGTAAGTTATGTGAGAGTAAGTGATGTGAGAGTAAGTGATGTGAGATTAAGTGGTGTGAGAGTAAGTGATGTGAGAGTAAGTGGTGTGAGAGTAAGGGATGTGAGAGTAAGTGATATGAGTATATGTGGTGTGAGAGTAAGTGATGTGAGAGTAAGTTATGTGAGAGTAAGTGATGTGAGAGTAAGTGGTGTGAGAGTAAGTGGTGTGAGAGTAAGTGGTGTAAGAGTAAGTGGTGTGAGAGTAAGTGATGTGAGAGTAAGTGATGTGAGAGTAAGTGATGTGAGAGTAAGTGATGTGAGAGTAAGTGGTGTGAGAGTAAGTGGTGTGAGAGTAAGTAATGTGAGAGTGAGTGATGTGAGTATATGTGGTGTGAGAGTAAGTGATGTGAGAGTAAGTGATGTGAGAGTAAGTTATGTGAGAGTAAGTGATGTGAGAGTAAGTGATGTGAGAGTAGGTGATGTGAGAGTAAGTGGTGTGAGAGTAAGTGGTGTGAGAGTAAGTGATGTGAGAGTAAGTGATGTGAGAGTAAGTGATGTGAGAGTAAGTGATGTGAGAGTAAATGGTGTGAGAGTAAGTGATGTGAGAGTAAGTGATGTGAGAGTAAGTGATGTGAGAGTAAGTGATGTGAGAGTAAGTGATGTTAGAGTAAGTGGTGTGAGAGTAAGTGGTGTGAGAGTAAGTGATGTGAGAGTAAGTGGTGTGAGTATATGTGGTGTGAGAGTAAGTGGTGTGAGAGTAAGTGGTGTGAGTATATGTGGTGTGAGAGTGAGTGGTGTGAGAGTAAGTGGTGTGAGAGTAAGTGATGTGAGAGTAAGTGGTGTGAGTATATGTGGTGTGAGAGTAAGTGGTGTGAGAGTGAGTGATGTGAGAGTAAGTGGTGTGAGTATATGTGGTGTGAGAGGAAGTGATGTGAGAGTAAGTGGTGTGTGTGTAAGTGATGTGAGAGTAAGTGATGTGAGAGTAAGTGGTGTGAGTATATGTGGTGTGAGAGTAAGTGGTGTGTGAGTGAGTGATGTGAGAGTAAGTGGTGTGAGAGTAAGTGGTGTGAATATATGTGGCGTGAGAGTAAGTGATGTGAGAGTAAGTGGTGTGTGAGTAAGTGATGTGAGAGAAAGTAGTGTGAGTATATGTGGTGTGAGAGTAAGTGGTATGAGTATATGTGGTGTGAGAGTAAGTGGTGTGAGAGTAAGTGGTTTGAGAGTAAGTGGTGTGAGAGTAAGTGGTTTGAGAGTAAGTGGTGTGAGTATGTTGTGGGAAAGTAAGTGGTGTGAGTATATGTGGTGTAAGAGTAAGTGATGTGAGAGTAAGTTATGTGAGAGTAAGTGATGTGAGAGTAAGTGGTTTGAGTATATGTGGTGTGAGAGTAAGGGATGTGAGAGTAAGTGATATGAGTATATGTGGTGAGAGTAAGTGATGTGAGAGTAAGTTATGTGAGAGTAAGTGATGTGAGAGTAAGTGATGTGAGATTAAGTGGTGTGAGAGTAAGTGATGTGAGAGTAAGTGGTGTGAGAGTAAGGGATGTGAGAGTAAGTGATATGAGTATATGTGGTGTGAGAGTAAGTGATGTGAGAGTAAGTTATGTGAGAGTAAGTTATGTGAGAGTAAGTGGTGTGAGAGTAAGTTTTGTGAGAGTAAGTGGTGTAAGAGTAAGTGGTGTGAGAGTAAGTGATGTGAGAGTAAGTGATGTGAGAGTAAGTGATGTGAGAGTAAGTGATGTGAGAGTAAGTGGTGTGAGAGTAAGTGGTGTGAGAGTAAGTATTATGAGAGTGAGTGATGTGAGTATATGTGGTGTGAGAGTAAGTGATGTGAGAGTAAGTGATGTGAGAGTAAGTGATGTGAGAGTAAGTGATGTGAGAGTAAGTGATGTGAGAGTAAGTGGTGTGAGAGTAAGTGGTGTGAGAGTAAGTGATGTGAGAGTAAGTGATGTGAGAGTAAGTGATGTGAGAGTAAGTGATGTGAGAGTAAATGGTGTGAGAGTAAGTGATGTGAGAGTAAGTGATGTGAGAGTAAGTGATGTGAGAGTAAGTGGTGTGAGAGTAAGTGATGTGAGAGTAAGTGGTGTGAGTATATGTGGTGTGAGAGTAAGTGGTGTGAGTATATGTGGTGTGAGAGTGAGTGGTGTGAGAGTAAGTGGTGTGAGAGTAAGTGATGTGAGAGTAAGTGGTGTGAGTATATGTGGTGTGAGAGTAAGTGGTGTGAGAGTGAGTGATGTGAGAGTAAGTGGTGTGAGTATATGTGGTGTGAGAGGAAGTGATGTGAGAGTAAGTGGTGTGTGAGTAAGTGATGTGAGAGTAAGTGATGTGAGAGTAAGTGGTGTGAGTATATGTAGTGTGAGAGTAAGTGGTGTGTGAGTGAGTGATGTGAGAGTAAGTGGTGTGAGAGTAAGTGGTGTGAATATATGTGGCGTGAGAGTAAGTGATGTGAGAGTAAGTGGTGTGTGAGTAAGTGATGTGAGAGTAAGTAGTGTGAGTATATGTGGTGTGAGAGTAAGTGGTATGAGTATATGTGGTGTGAGAGTAAGTGGTGTGAGAGTAAGTGATGTGAGAGTAAGTGGTGTGAGTATATGTGGTGTGAGAGTAAGTGGTGTGAGAGTAAGTGGTGTGAGTATATGTTGTGTGAAAGTAAGTGGTGTGAGTATATGTGGTGTGAGAGTAAGTGGTGTGAGAGTAAGTGATGTGAGAGTAAGTGGTGTGAGTATATGTTGTGTGAAAGTAAGTGGTGTGAGTATATGTGGTGTAAGAGTAAGTGATGTGAGAGTAAGTGGTGTGAGAGTAAGTGGTGTGAGTATATGTTGTGTGAAAGTAAGTGGTGTGAGTATATGTGGTGTGAGAGTAAGTGGTGTGAGAGTAAGTGATGTGAGAGTAAGTGGTGTGAGTATATGTTGTGTGAAAGTAAGTGGTGTGAGTATATGTGGTGTAAGAGTAAGTGATGTGAGAGTAAGTGGTGTGAGTATATGTGGTGTAAGAGTAAGTGATGTGAGAGTAAGTGGTGTGAAAGTAAGTGGTGTGAGTATATGTGAAGTAAGAATAAGTGATGTGAGAGTAAGTGGTGTGAGAGTAAGTGATGTGAGAGTAAGTGGTGTGAGAGTAAGTGGTGTGAGAGTAAGTGGTGTGAGAGTAAGTGATGTGAGAGTAAGTGGTGTGAGAGTAAGTGGTGTGAGAGTAAGTGATGTGAGAGTAAGTGGTGTGAGAGTAAGTGGTGTGAGAGTAAGTGGTGTGAGAGTAAGTGATGTGAGAGTAAGTGGTTTGAGTATATGTTGTGTGAAAGTAAGTGATGTGAGAGTAAGTGGTGTGAGAGTAAGTGATGTGAGATTAAGTGGTGTGAGAGAAAGTGGTGTGAGAGTAAGTGGTGTGAGTATATGTTGTGTGAAACTAAGTGGTGTGAGAGAGAGTGATGTGAGAGTAAGTGGTGTGAGAGTAAGTGGTGTGAGAGTAAGTGGTGTGAGTACATGTTGTGTGAAAGTAAGTGGTTTGAATATATGTGGTGTAAGAGTAAGTGATGTGAGAGTAAGTTATGTGAGAGTAAGTGATGTGAGAGTAAGTGGTGTGAGTATATGTGGTGTGAGAGTAAGTGATGTGAGAGTAAGTGATGTGAGTATATGTGGTGTGAGAGTAAGTGATGTGAGAGTAAGTTATGTGAGAGTAAGTGATATGAGAGTAAGTGATGTGAGATTAAGTGGTGTGAGAGTAAGTGATGTGAGAGTAAGTGGTGTGAGAGTAAGTGGTGTGAGAGTAAGGGGTGTGAGAGTAAGGGATGTGAAAGTAAGTGATGTGAGAGTAAGTGGTGTAAGAGTAAGTGGTGTGAGAGTAAGTGATGTGAGAGTAAATGATGTGAGAGTAAGTGGTGTGAGAGTAAGTGGTGTGAGAGTAAGTGGTGTGAGAGTAAGTGATGTGAGAGTAAGTGATGTGAGAGTAAGTGGTGTGAGAGTAAGTGGTGTGAGAGTAATTGATGTGAGAGTAAGTGATGTGAGTATATGTGGTGTGAGAGTAAGTGATGTGAGAGTAAGTGATGTGAGAGTAAGTGGTGTGAGAGTAAGTGATGTGAGAGTAAGTGATGTGAGTATATGTGGTGTGAGAGTAAGTGATGTGAGAGTAAGTGATGTGAGAGTAAGTTATGTGAGAGTAAGTGATGTGAGGGTAAGTGATGTGAGAGTAAGTGGTGTGAGAGTAAGTTTTGTGAGAGTAAGTGATGTGAGAGTAAGTGATGTGAGAGTAAGTGATGTGAGAGTAAGTGATGTGAGAGTAAGTGGTGTGAGAGTAAGTGATGTGAGAGTAAGTGATGTGAGAGTAAGTTATGTGAGAGTAAGTGATGTTAGAGTAAGTGGTGTGAGAGTAAGTGGTGTGAGAGTAAGTGATGTGAGAGTAAGTGGTGTGAGTATATGTGGTGTGAGAGTAAGTGGTGTGAGAGTAAGTGGTGTGAGAGTAAGTGATGTGAGAGTAAGTGGTGTGAGTATATGTGGTGTGAGAGTAAGTGGTGTGAGAGTGAGTGATGTGAGAGTAAGTGGTGTGAGTATATGTGGTGTGAGAGAAAGTGATGTGAGAGTAAGTGGTGTGTGAGTAAGTGATGTGAGAGTAAGTGGTGTGTGAGTAAGTGATGTGAGAGTAAGTGGTGTGAGAGTAAGTGGTGTGTGAGTAAGTGATGTGAGAGTAAGTGGTGTGAGTATATGTGGTGTGAGAGTAAGTGGTGTGAGAGTAAGTGGTGTGTGAGTAAGTGATGTGAGAGTAAGTGGTGTGAGTATATGTGGTGTGAGAGTAAGTGGTATGAGTATATGTGGTGTGAGAGTAAGTGGTGTGAGAGTAAGTGGTGTGAGAGTAAGTGATGTGAGAGTAAGTGGTGTGAGTATATGTGGTGTGAGAGTAAGTGGTGTGAGAGTAAGTGATGTGAGAGTAAGTGATGTGAGTATATGTGGTGTGAGAGTAAGTGATGTGAGAGTAAGTTATGTGAGAGTAAGTGATGTGAGAGTAAGTGATGTGAGAGTAAGTGGTGTAAGAGTAAGTGGTGTGAGAGTAAGTGATGTGAGAGTAAGTGATGTGAGAGTAAGTGATGTGAAAGTAAGTGATGTGAGAGTAAGTGATGTGAGAGTAAGTGGTGTGAGAGTAAGTGGTGTGATAGTAAGTGATGTGAGAGTAAGTGATGTGAGTATATGTGGTGTGAGAGTAAGTGATGTGAGAGTAAGTGATGTGAGAGTAAGTTATGTGAGAGTAAGTGATGTGAGGGTAAGTGATGTGAGAGTAAGTGGTGTGAGAGTAAGTTTTGTGAGAGTAAGTGATGTGAGAGTAAGTGATGTGAGAGTAAGTGATGTGAGAGTAAGTGATGTGAGAGTAAGTGGTGTGAGAGTAAGTGATGTGAGAGTAAGTGATGTGAGAGTAAGTGATGTGAGAGTAAGTTATGTGAGAGTAAGTGATGTTAGAGTAAGTGGTGTGAGAGTAAGTGGTGTGAGAGTAAGTGATGTGAGAGTAAGTGGTGTGAGTATATGTGGTGTGAGAGTAAGTGGTGTGAGAGTAAGTGGTGTGAGAGTAAGTGATGTGAGAGTAAGTGGTGTGAGTATATGTGGTGTGAGAGTAAGTGGTGTGAGAGTGAGTGATGTGAGAGTAAGTGGTGTGAGTATATGTGGTGTGAGAGAAAGTGATGTGAGAGTAAGTGGTGTGTGAGTAAGTGATGTGAGAGTAAGTGGTGTGTGAGTAAGTGATGTGAGAGTAAGTGGTGTGAGAGTAAGTGGTGTGTGAGTAAGTGATGTGAGAGTAAGTGGTGTGAGTATATGTGGTGTGAGCGTAAGTGGTGTGAGAGTAAGTGGTGTGTGAGTAAGTGATGTGAGAGTAAGTGGTGTGAGTATATGTGGTGTGAGAGTAAGTGGTATGAGTATATGTGGTGTGAGAGTAAGTGGTGTGAGAGTAAGTGGTGTGAGAGTAAGTGATGTGAGAGTAAGTGGTGTGAGTATATGTGGTGTGAGAGTAAGTGGTGTGAGAGTAAGGTGTGTGAGTATATGTGGTGTGAGTTTATGTGGTGTGTGAGTAAGTGATGTGAGAGTAAGTGGTGTGAGGATAAGTGGTGTGTGAGTAAGTGATGTGAGAGTAAGTGGTGTGAGAATAAGTGGTGTGAGTATATGGGTGTGAGAGTAAGTGGTGTGAGAGTAAATGGTGTGAGAGTAAGTGGTGTGAGAGTAAATGGTGTGAGAGTAAGTGGAGTGAGTATATGTGGTGTGAGAGTAAGTGATGTGAGAGTAAATGGTGTGAGAGTAAGTGGTGTGAGTATATGTGGTGTGAGAGTAAGTGGTGTGAGAGTAAATGGTGTGAGAGTAAGTGGTGTGAGTATATGTGGTGTGAGAGTAAGTGATGTGAGAGTAAGTGATGTGAGAGTAAGTGGTGTGAGAGTAAGTGGTGTGAGAGTAAGTGGTGTGATTATATGTTGTGTGAGAGTAAGTGATGTGATTATATGTTGTGTGAGAGTAAGTGATGTGATTATATGTTTTGTGAGAGTAAGTGATGTGATTATATGTTGTGTGAGAGTAAGTGATGTGATTATATGTTGTGTGAGAGTAAGTGGTGTGAGAGTAAGTGGTGTGATATATGTTGTGTGAGAGTAAGTGATGTGAGAGTAAGTGATGTGAGAGTAAGTGGTGTGAGAGTAAGTGATGTGATTATATGTTGTGTGAGAGTAAGTGATGTGAGAGTAAGTGATGTGAGAGTAAGTGGTGTGAGAGTAAGTGGTGTGAGAGTAAGTGGTGTGATTATATGTTGTGTGAGAGTAAGTGATGTGAGAGTAAGTGATGTGAGAGTAAGTGGTGTGAGAGTAAGTGATGTGAGAGTAAGTTGTGTGAGAGTAAGTGGTATGAGAGTAAGTGATGTGAGAGTAAGTGGTGTAAGAGTAAGTGATGTGAGAGTAAGTGGTTTGAAAGTAAGTGATGTAAGAGTAAGTGATGTGAGAGTAAGTGGTGTGAGTATATGTGGTGTGACAGTAAGTGGTGTGAGAGTAAAGTGGTGTGAGTATATGTGGTGTGAGAGTAAGTGGTGTGAGAGTAAGTGATGTGAGTATATGTGGTGTGAGAGTGAGTGATGTGAGAGTAAGTGGTGTGAGTATATGTGGTGTGAGAGTAAGTGGTGTGAGAGTGAGTGATGTGAGAGTAAGTGGTGTGAGTATATGTGGTGTGAGAGTAAGTGATGTGAGAGTGAGTGATGTGAGAGTAAGTGATGTGAGAGTAAGTGGTGTGAGAGTAAGTGGTGTGAGAGTAAGTGATGTGAGAGTAAGTGATGTGAGTATATGTGGTGTGAGAGTAAGTGATGTGAGAGTAAGTGATGTGAGAGTAAGTTATGTGAGAGTAAGTGATGTGAGGGTAAGTGATGTGGGAGTAAGTGGTGTGAGAGTAAGTTTTGTGAGAGTAAGTGATGTGAGAGTAAGTGATGTGAGAGTAAGTGATGTGAGAGTAAGTGATGTGAGTGTAAGTGATGTGAGAGTAAGTGGTGTGAGAGTAAGTGATGTGAGAGTAAGTGATGTGAGAGTAAGTGATGTGAGAGTAAGTGATGTTAGAGTAAGTGGTGTGAGAGTAAGAGGTGTGAGAGTAAGTGATGTGAGAGTAAGTGGTGTGAGTATATGTGGTGTGAGAGTAAGTGGTGTGAGAGTAAGTGGTGTGAGAGTAAGTTATGTGAGAGTAAGTGGTGTGAGTATATGTGGTGAGAGTAAGTGGTGTGAGAGTGAGTGATGTGAGAGTAAGTGGTGTGAGTATATGTGGTGTGAGAGAAAGTGATGTGAGAGTAAGTGGTGTGTGAGTAAGTGATGTGAGAGTAAGTGGTGTGTGAGTAAGTGATGTGAGAGTAAGTGGTGTGAGAGTAAGTGGTGTGTGAGTAAGTGATGTGAGAGTAAGTGGTGTGAGTATATGTGGTGTGAGAGTAAGTGGTGTGAGAGTAAGTGGTGTGTGAGTAAGTGATGTGAGAGTAAGTGGTGTGAGTATATGTGGTGTGAGAGTAAGTGGTATGAGTATATGTGGTGTGAGAGTAAGTGGTGTGAGAGTAAGTGGTGTGAGAGTAAGTGATGTGAGAGTAAGTGGTGTGAGTATATGTGGTGTGAGAGTAAGTGGTGTGAGAGTAAGGTGTGTGAGTATATGTGGTGTGAGTTTATGTGGTGTGTGAGTAAGTGATGTGAGAGTAAGTGGTGTGAGGATAAGTGGTGTGTGAGTAAATGATGTGAGAGTAAGTGGTGTGAGAATAAGTGGTGTGAGTATATGTGGTGTGAGTATATGTGGTGTGAGAGTAAGTGGTGTGAGAGTAAATGGTGTGAGAGTAAGTGGTGTGAGAGTAAATGGTGTGAGAGTAAGTGGAGTGAGTATATGTGGTGTGAGAGTAAGTGATGTGAGAGTAAATGGTGTGAGAGTAAGTGGTGTGAGTATATGTGGTGTGAGAGTAAGTGGTGTGAGAGTAAATGGTGTGAGAGTAAGTGGTGTGAGTATATGTGGTGTGAGAGTAAGTGATGTGAGAGTAAGTGATGTGAGAGTAAGTGGTGTGAGAGTAAGTGGTGTGAGAGTAAGTGGTGTGATTATATGTTGTGTGAGAGTAAGTGATGTGATTATGTTGTGTGAGAGTAAGTGATGTGATTATATGTTGTGTGAGAGTAAGTGATGTGATTATATGTTGTGTGAGAGTAAGTGATGTGATTATATGTTGTGTGAGAGTAAGTGGTGTGAGAGTAAGTAGTGTGATTATATGTTGTGTGAGAGTAAGTGATGTGAGAGTAAGTGATGTGAGAGTAAGTGGTGTGAGAGTAAGTGATGTGAGAGTAAGTGGTGTGAGAGTAAGTGGTGTGAGAGTAAGTGATGTGATTATATGTTGTGTGAGAGTAAGTGATGTGAGAGTAAGTGATGTGAGAGTAAGTGGTGTGAGAGTAAGTGGTGTGAGAGTAAGTGGTGTGATTATATGTTGTGTGAGAGTAAGTGATGTGAGAGTAAGTGATGTGAGAGTAAGTGATGTGAGAGTAAGTGGTGTGAGAGTAAGTGATGTGAGAGTAAGTTGTGTGAGAGTAAGTGGTGTGAGAGTAAGTGATGTGAGAGTAAGTGGTGTAAGAGTAAGTGATGTGAGAGTAAGTGGTTTGAAAGTAAGTGATGTAAGAGTAAGTGATGTGAGAGTAAGTGGTGTGACAGTAAGTGGTGTGAGAGTAAGTGGTGTGAGTATATGTGGTGTGAGAGTAAATGGTGTGAGAGTAAGTGATGTGAGTATATGTGGTGTGAGAGTGAGTGATGTGAGAGTAAGTGGTGTGAGTATATGTGGTGTGAGATTAAGTGGTGTGAGAGTAAGTGATGTGAGAGTAAGTGGTGTGAGAGTAAGGGATGTGAGAGTAAGTGATATGAGTATATGTGGTGTGAGAGTAAGTGATGTGAAAGTAAGTTATGTGAGAGTAAGTGATGTGAGAGTAAGTGGTGTGAGAGTAAGTGGTGTGAGAGTAAGTGGTGTGAGAGTAAGTGATGTGAGAGTAAGTGGTGTGAGAGTAAGTGGTGTGAGAGTAAGTGATGTGAGAGTAAGTGATGTGAGAGTAAGTGGTGTGAGAGTAAGTGGTGTGAGAGTAAGTGATGTGAGAGTAAGTGATGTGAGTATATGTGGTGTGAGAGTAAGTGATGTGAGAGTAAGTTATGTGAGAGTAAGTGATGTGAGAGTAAGTGATGTGAGAGTAAGTGGTGTAAGAGTAAGTGGTGTAAGAGTAAGTGGTGTGAGAGTAAGTGATGTGAGAGTAAGTGATGTGAGAGTAAGTGATGTGAGAGTAAGTGATGTGAGAGTAAGTGGTGTGAGAGTAAGTGGTGTGAGAGTAAGTAATGTGAGAGTGAGTGATGTGAGTATATGTGGTGTGAGAGTAAGTGATGTGAGAGTAAGTGATGTGAGAGTAAGTTATGTGAGAGTAAGTGATGTGAGAGTAAGTGATGTGAGAGTAAGTGATGTGAGAGTAAGTGGTGTGAGAGTAAGTGGTGTGAGAGTAAGTGATGTGAGAGTAAGTGATGTGAGAGTAACTGATGTGAGAGTAAGTGATGTGAGAGTAAATGGTGTGAGAGTAAGTGATGTGAGAGTAAGTGATGTGAGAGTAAGTGATGTGAGAGTAAGTGATGTGAGAGTAAGTGATGTTAGAGTACGTGGTGTGAGAGTAAGTGGTGTGAGAGTAAGTGATGTGAGAGTAAGTGGTGTGAGTATATGTGGTGTGAGAGTAAGTGGTGTGAGAGTAAGTGGTGTGAGTATATGTGGTGTGAGAGTGAGTGGTGTGAGAGTAAGTGGTGTGAGAGTAAGTGATGTGAGAGTAAGTGGTGTGAGTATATGTGGTGTGAGAGTAAGTGGTGTGAGAGTGAGTGATGTGAGAGTAAGTGGTGTGAGTATATGTGGTGTGAGAGGAAGTGATGTGAGAGTAAGTGGTGTGTGAGTAAGTGATGTGAGAGTAAGTGGTGTGAGTATATGTGGTGTGAGAGTAAGTGGTGTGTGAGTGAGTGATGTGAGAGTAAGTGGTGTGAATATATGTGGCGTGAGAGTAAGTGATGTGAGAGTAAGTGGTGTGTGAGTAAGTGATGTGAGAGTAAGTAGTGTGAGTATATATGGTGTGAGAGTAAGTGGTATGAGTATATGTGGTGTGAGAGTAAGTGGTGTGAGAGTAAGTGATGTGAGAGTAAGTGGTGTGAGTATATGTGGTGTGAGAGTAAGTGGTGTGAGAGTAAGTGGTGTGAGTATATGTTGTGTGAAAGTAAGTGGTGTGAGTATATGTGGTGTGAGAGTAAGTGGTGTGAGAGTAAGTGATGTGAGAGTAAGTGGTGTGAGTATTTGTTGTGTGAAAGTAAGTGGTGTGAGTATATGTGGTGTAAGAGTAAGTGATGTGAGAGTAAGTGGTGTGAGAGTAAGTGGTGTGAGTATATGTTGTGTGAAATTAAGTGGTGTGAGTATATGTGGTGTGAGAGTAAGTGGTGTGAGAGTAAGTGATGTGAGAGTAAGTGGTGTGAGTATATGTTGTGTGAAAGTAAGTGGTGTGAGTATATGTGGTGTAAGAGTAAGTGATGTGAGAGTAAGTGGTGTGAGTATATGTGGTGTAAGAGTAAGTGATGTGAGAGTAAGTGGTGTGAAAGTAAGTGGTGTGAGTATATGTGGTGTAAGAGTATGTGATGTGAGAGTAAGTGGTGTGAGAGTAAGTGATGTGAGAGTAAGTGGTGTGAGAGTAAGTGGTGTGAGAGTAAGTGGTGTGAGAGTAAGTGATGTGAGAGTAAGTGGTGTGAGAGTAAGTGGTCTGAGAGTAAGTGATGTGAGAGTAAGTGGTGTGAGAGTAAGTGGTGTGAGAGTAAGTGGTGTGAGAGTAAGTGATGTGAGAGTAAGTGGTGTGAGTATATGTTGTGTGAAAGTAAGTGATGTGAGAGTAAGTGGTGTGAGAGTAAGTGATGTGAGATTAAGTGGTGTGAGAGAAAGTGGTGTGAGAGTAAGTGGTGTGAGTATATGTTGTGTGAAACTAAGTGGTGTGAGAGAGAGTGATGTGAGAGTAAGTGGTGTGAGAGTAAGTGGTGTGAGAGTAAGTGGTGTGAGTACATGTTGTGTGAAAGTAAGTGGTTTGAGTATATGTGGTGTAAGAGTAAGTGATGTGAGAGTAAGTTATGTGAGAGTAAGTGATGTGAGAGTAAGTGGTGTGAGTATATGTGGTGTGAGAGTAAGTGATGTGAGAGTAAGTGATGTGAGTATATGTGGTGTGAGAGTAAGTGATGTGAGAGTAAGTTATGTGAGAGTAAGTGATATGAGAGTAAGTGATGTGAGATTAAGTGGTGTGAGAGTAAGTGATGTGAGAGTAAGTGGTGTGAGAGTAAGTGGTGTGAGAGTAAGGGTGTGAGAGTAAGGGATGTGAAAGTAAGTGATGTGAGAGTAAGTGGTGTAAGAGTAAGTGGTGTGAGAGTAAGTGATGTGAGAGTAAATGATGTGAGAGTAAGTGGTGTGAGAGTAAGTGGTGTGAGAGTAAGTGGTGTGAGAGTAAGTGATGTGAGAGTAAGTGATGTGAGAGTAAGTGGTGTGAGAGTAAGTGGTGTGAGAGTAAGTGATGTGAGAGTAAGTGATGTGAGTATATGTGGTGTGAGAGTAAGTGATGTGAGAGTAAGTTATGTGAGAGTAAGTGATGTGAGAGTAAGTGATGTGAGAGTAAGTGGTGTAAGAGTAAGTGGTGTGAGAGTAAGTGATGTGAGAGTAAGTGATGTGAGAGTAAGTGATGTGAAAGTAAGTGATGTGAGAGTAAGTGATGTGAGAGTAAGTGGTGTGAGAGTAAGTGGTGTGAGAGTAAGTGATGTGAGAGTAAGTGATGTGAGTATATGTGGTGTGAGAGTAAGTGATGTGAGAGTAAGTGATGTGAGAGTAAGTTATGTGAGAGTAAGTGATGTGAGGGTAAGTGATGTGAGAGTAAGTGGTGTGAGAGTAAGTTTTGTGAGAGTAAGTGATGTGAGAGTAAGTGATGTGAGAGTAAGTGATGTGAGAGTAAGTGATGTGAGAGTAAGTGATGTGAGAGTAAGTGGTGTGAGAGTAAGTGATGTGAGAGTAAGTGATGTGAGAGTAAGTGATGTGAGAGTAAGTTATGTGAGAGTAAGTGATGTTAGAGTAAGTGGTGTGAGAGTAAGTGGTGTGAGAGTAAGTGATGTGAGAGTAAGTGGTGTGAGTATATGTGGTGTGAGAGTAAGTGGTGTGAGAGTAAGTGGTGTGAGAGTAAGTGATGTGAGAGTAAGTGGTGTGAGTATATGTGGTGAGAGTAAGTGGTGTGAGAGTGAGTGATGTGAGAGTAAGTGGTGTGAGTATATGTGGTGTGAGAGAAAGTGATGTGAGAGTAAGTGGTGTGTGAGTAAGTGATGTGAGAGTAAGTGGTGTGTGAGTAAGTTATGTGAGAGTAAGTGGTGTGAGAGTAAGTGGTGTGTGAGTAAGTGATGTGAGAGTAAGTGGTGTGAGTATATGTGGTGTGAGAGTAAGTGGTGTGAGAGTAAGTGGTGTGTGAGTAAGTGATGTGAGAGTAAGTGGTGTGAGTATATGTGGTGTGAGAGTAAGTGGTATGAGTATATGTGGTGTGAGAGTAAGTGGTGTGAGAGTAAGTGGTGTGAGAGTAAGTGATGTGAGAGTAAGTGGTGTGAGTATATGTGGTGTGAGAGTAAGTGGTGTGAGAGTAAGGTGTGTGAGTATATGTGGTGTGAGTTTATGTGGTGTGTGAGTAAGTGATGTGAGAGTAAGTGGTGTGAGGATAAGTGGTGTGTGAGTAAGTGATGTGAGAGTAAGTGGTGTGAGAATAAGTGGTGTGAGTATATGTGGTGTGAGAGTAAGTGGTGTGAGAGTAAATGGTGTGAGAGTAAGTGGTGTGAGAGTAAATGGTGTGAGAGTAAGTGGAGTGAGTATATGTGGTGTGAGAGTAAGTGATGTGAGGGTAAATGGTGTGAGAGTAAGTGGTGTGAGTATATGTGGTGTGAGAGTAAGTGGTGTGAGAGTAAATGGTGTGAGAGTAAGTGGTGTGAGTATATGTGGTGTGAGAGTAAGTGATGTGAGAGTAAGTGATGTGAGAGTAAGTGGTGTGAGAGTAAGTGGTGTGAGAGTAAGTGGTGTGATTATATGTTGTGTGAGAGTAAGTGATGTGATTATATGTTGTGTGAGAGTAAGTGATGTGATTATATGTTGTGTGAGAGTAAGTGATGTGATTATATGTTGTGTGAGAGTAAGTGATGTGATTATATGTTGTGTGAGAGTAAGTGATGTGATTATATGTTGTGTGAGAGTAAGTGGTGTGAGAGTAAGTGGTGTGATTATATGTTGTGTGAGAGTAAGTGATGTGAGAGTAAGTGATGTGAGAGTAAGTGGTGTGAGAGTAAGTGATGTGAGAGTAAGTGGTGTGAGAGTAAGTGGTGTGAGAGTAAGTGATGTGATTATATGTTGTGTGAGAGTAAGTGATGTGAGAGTAAGTGATGTGAGAGTAAGTGGTGTGAGAGTAAGTGGTGTGAGAGTAAGTGGTGTGATTATATGTTGTGTGAGAGTAAGTGATGTGAGAGTAAGTGATGTGAGAGTAAGTGGTGTGAGAGTAAGTTATGTGAGAGTAAGTTGTGTGAGAGTAAGTGGTGTGAGAGTAAGTGATGTGAGAGTAAGTGGTGTAAGAAAAAGTGATGTGAGAGTAAGTGGTTTGAAAGTAAGTGATGTAAGAGTAAGTGATGTGAGAGTAAGTGGTGTGAGTATATGTGGTGTGGCAGTAAGTGGTGTGAGAGTAAGTGGTGTGAGTATATGTGGTGTGAGAGTAAGTGGTGTGAGAGTAAGTGATGTGAGTATATGTGGTGTGAGAGTGAGTGATGTGAGAGTAAGTGGTGTGAGTATATGTGGTGTGAGAGTAAGTGGTGTGAGAGTGAGTGATGTGAGAGTAAGTGGTGTGAGTATATGTTGTGTGAGAGTAAGTGATGTGAGAGTGAGTGATGTGAGAGTAAGTGATGTGAGAGTAAGTGGTGTGAGAGTAAGTGGTGTGAGAGTAAGTGATGTGAGAGTAAGTGATTGAGTATATGTGGTGTGAGAGTAAGTGATGTGAGAGTAAGTGATGTGAGAGTAAGTTATGTGAGAGTAAGTGATGTGAGGGTAAGTGATGTGAGAGTAAGTGGTGTGAGAGTAAGTTTTGTGAGAGTAAGTGATGTGAGAGTAAGTGATGTGAGAGTAAGTGATGTGAGAGTAAGTGATGTGAGAGTAAGTGATGTGAGAGTAAGTGGTGTGAGAGTAAGTTTTGTGAGAGTAAGTGATGTGAGAGTAAGTGGTGTGAGTATATGTGGTGTGAGAGTAAGTGGTGTGAGAGTGAGTGATGTGAGAGTAAGTGGTGTGAGTATATGTGGTGTGAGAGAAAGTGATGTGAGAGTAAGTGGTGTGTGAGTAAGTGATGTGAGAGTAAGTGGTGTGAGAGTAAGTGGTGTGTGAGTAAGTGATGTGAGAGTAAGTGGTGTGAGTATATGTGGTGTGAGAGTATGTGGTGTGAGAGTAAGTGGTGTGTGAGTAAGTGATGTGAGAGTAAGTGGTGTGAGTATATGTGGTGTGAGAGTAAGTGGTATGAGTATATGTGGTGTGAGAGTAAGTGGTGTGAGAGTAAGTGGTGTGAGAGTAAGTGATGTGAGAGTAAGTGGTGTGAGTATATGTGGTGTGAGAGTAAGTGGTGTGAGAGTAAGGTGTGAGTATATGTGGTGTGAGTTTATGTGGTGTGTGAGTAAGTGATGTGAGAGTAAGTGGTGTGAGGATAAGTGGTGTGTGAGTAAGTGATGTGAGAGTAAGTGGTGTGAGAATAAGTGGTGTGAGTATATGTGGTGTGAGAGTAAGTGGTGTGAGAGTAAATGGTGTGAGAGTAAGTGGTGTGAGAGTAAATGGTGTGAGAGTAAGTGGAGTGAGTATATGTGGTTTGAGAGTAAGTGATGTGAGAGTAAATGGTGTGAGAGTAAGTGGTGTGAGTATATGTGGTGTGAGAGTAAGTGGTGTGAGAGTAAATGGTGTGAGAGTAAGTGGTGTGAGTATATGTGGTGTGAGAGTAAGTGATGTGAGAGTAAGTGGTGTGAGAGTAAGTGGTGTGAGAGTAAGTGGTGTGATTATATGTTGTGTGAGAGTAAGTGATGTGATTATATGTTGTGTGAGAGTAAGTGATGTGATTATATGTTGTGTGAGAGTAAGTGATGTGATTATATGTTGTGTGAGAGTAAGTGATGTGATTATATGTTGTGTGAGAGTAAGTGATGTGATTATATGTTGTGTGAGAGTAAGTGGTGTGAGAGTAAGTGGTGTGATTATATGTTGTGTGAGAGTAAGTGATGTGAGAGTAAGTGATGTGAGAGTAAGTGGTGTGAGAGTAAGTGATGTGAGAGTAAGTGGTGTGAGAGTAAGTGGTGTGAGAGTAAGTGATGTGATTATATGTTGTGTGAGAGTAAGTGATGTGAGAGTAAGTGATGTGAGAATTAGTGGTGTGAGAGTAAGTGGTGTGAGAGTAAGTGGTGTGATTATATGTTGTGTGAGAGTAAGTGATGTGAGAGTAAGTGATGTGAGAGTAAGTGGTGTGAGAGTAAGTGATGTGAGAGTAAGTTGTGTGAGAGTAAGTGGTGTGAGAGTAAGTGATGTGAGAGTAAGTGGTGTAAGAGTAAGTGATGTGAGAGTAAGTGGTTTGAAAGTAAGTGATGTAAGAGTAAGTGATGTGAGAGTAAGTGGTGTGAGTATATGTGGTGTGACAGTAAGTGGTGTGAGAGTAAGTGGTGTGAGTATATGTGGTGTGAGAGTAAGTGGTATGAGAGTAAGTGATGTGAGTATATGTGGTGTGAGAGTGAGTGATGTGAGAGTAAGTGGTGTGAGTATATGTGGTGTGAGAGTAAGTGGTGTGAGAGTGAGTGATGTGAGAGTAAGTGGTGTGAGTATATGTGGTGTGAGAGTAAGTGGTGTGAGAGTGAGTGATGTGAGAGTAAGTGGTGTGAGTATATGTGGTGTGAGAGTAAGTGATGTGAGAGTGAGTGATGTGAGAGTAAGTGGTGTGAGTATATGTGGTGTGAGAGTAAGTGGTGTGAGAGTGAGTGATGTGAGAGTAAGTGGTGTGAGTATATGTGGTGTGAGAGTTAGTGGTGTGAGAGTGAGTGATGTGAGAGTAAGTGATGTGAGAGTAAGTGGTGTGAGAGTGAGTGATGTGAGAGTAAGTGGTGTGAGAGTGAGTGATGTGAGAGTAAGTGGTGTGAGTATATGTGGTGCGAGAGTAAGTGGTGTGAGAGTAAGTGGTGTGAGAGTAAGTGATGTGATAGTAAGTGATGTGAGAGTAAGTGGTGTGAGAGTAAGTGGTGTGAGCGTAAGTGGTGTGAGAGTAAGTGGTGTGAGAGTAAGTGGTGTGAGAGTAAGTGGTGTGAGTATATGTGGTGTGAGAGTAAGTGGTGTGAGAGTAAGTGGTGTGAGAGTAAGTGGTGTGAGTATATGTGGTGTGAGAGTAAGTGGTGTGAGAGTGAGTGATGTGAGAGTAAATGGTGTGAGTATATGTGGTGTGAGAGTAAGTGATGTGAGAGTAAGTGGTGTGTGAGTAAGTGATGTGAGAGTAAGTTGTGTGAGAGTAAGTGGTGTGAGTATATGTGGTGTGAGAGTAAGTGATGTGAGAGTAAGTGGTGTGTGAGTAAGTGGTGTGAGTATATGTGGTGTGAGAGTAAGTGATGTGAGAGTAAGTGGTGTGTGAGTAAGTGATGTCAGAATATTTGGTGTGAGAGTAAGTGATGTGAGAGTAAGTGGAGTGAGAGTAAGTGATGTGAGAGTAAGTGGTGTGTGAGTAAGTGATGTGAGAGTAAGTGGAGTGAGAGTAAGTGGAGTGAGAGTAAGTGGAGTGAGAGTAAGTGGAGTGAGAGTAAGTGATGTGAGAGTAAGTGGTGTGTGAGTAAGTGATGTGAGAGTAAGTGGAGTGAGAGTAAGTGGAGTGAGAGTAAGTGATGTGAGAGTAAGTGGTGTGTGAGTAAGTGATGTGAGAGTAAGTGGAGTGAGAGTAAGTGGAGTGAGAGTAAGTGATGTGAGAGTAAGTGGTGTGTGAGTAAGTGATGTCAGAATATTGGTGTGAAAATAAGTGGTGTGAGAGTAAGTGGAGTGAGAGTAAGTGATGTGAGAGTAAGTGATGTGAGAGTAAGTGGTGTGAGAGTAAGTGATGTGATAGTAAGTGATGTGAGAGTAAGTGGTGTGAGAGTAAGTGGTGTGAGCGTAAGTGGTGTGATAGTAAGTGATGTGAGAGTATGTGGTGTGAGAGTAAGTGGTGTGAGAGTAAGTGATGTGAGAGTAAGTGGTGTGAGAGTAAGTGATGTGAGAGTATGTGGTGTGAGAGTAAGTGATGTGAGAGTAAGTGGTGTGACATCAAGTAGTGTTAGAGTAAGTGATGTGAGAGTAAGTGATGTGACATCAAGTAGTGTGAGAGTAAGTGCTGTGAGAGCAAGTGATTTGACATCAAGTAGTGTGAGAGTAAGTGATGTGAGAGCAAGTGATGTGACATCAAGTAGTGTGATAGTAAGTGATGTGAGAGCAAGTGATGTGACATCAAGTAGTGTGAGAGTAAGTGATGTGACATCAAGTAGTTTTAGAGCAAGTGATGTGACATCAAGTAGTGTGAGAGTAAGTGGTGTGACATCAAATAGTGTTAGAGTAAGTGATGTGACATTGCTAAGGCCGAATTTGAACAAGTAAAATAAATGCCAACCATCTTTCGCAGACATTAACTTCCTTTCTGAAATGATAAGAGTCTTCATCACCAGTGCTGCATAACAAGATGAGAGATGCATTGTTCAGAGTTCAATGTTGGTGGTCTTAGTACAAACACAAAGGTGGTTGTGATACGTGAGTGGTGCGGAGCTACTACAATCTGATGGCTAAAGTCATGGCCAGTGGAAGTCAACTCACCTAAAGTTTAATATCGTCACCAAATGCTGTCCTTGTACTCGCTTCCCCAGTATCTGCTCAATTTCAGACTTCAACTGATTGGCCACCTGCCCAAAGTCAGGGCTGTTCCTATCTGCCAGCCGTGGGGAGTATGTCAGGCTCGTGATGTGATTATCACTCTGTAGAAACCTGCAAATACAAACATTCAAGTTTTTACAAGAGTTTTCTTATTGACCTACCAGCCTCTCTACACTTCCCAGGATTCCTCCTCTCTCCTTTCCCAGGCACCCTCCTCTCTCCCTTCCCATGCTCCCTCCTCTCTCCCTTCCCAGGCTCCCTCCTCTCTCCCTTCCCATGCTCCCTCCTCTCTCCCTTCCCATGCTCCCTCCTCTCTCCCTTCCCAAGCTCCCTCCTCTCTCCCTTCCTAGGCTCTTTGCTCTCTCCCTTACAAGGCTCTTTGCTCTCTCCCTCCTCAGGCTTTTTGCTCTCTCCCTTCCAAGGCTCTTTGCTCTCCCTCCTCAGGCTTTTTGCTCTCTCCCTTCCAAGGCTCTTTGCTCTCCCTCCTCAGGCTTTTTGCTCTCTCCCTTCCAACGCTCTTTGCTCTCCCTCCTCAGGCTTTTTGCTCTCTCCGTTCCCAGGCTCTTTGCTCTCTCCCTCCTCAGGCTTTTTGCTCTCTCCCTTCCAAGGCTCTTTGCTCTCTCCCTTCCCAGGCTTCTTGCTCTCTCCCTTCCCAGGTTCTTTGCTCTCTCCCTTCCCAGGCTCCTTGCTCTCTCCCTTCCCAGGCTTCTTGCTCTCTCCCTTCCCAGGCTTCTTGCTCTCTCCCTTCCCAGGCTCCTTGCTCTCTCCCTTCCCAGGCTCCTTGCTCTCTCCCTTCTCATGCTCCATGCTCTCTCCCTTACCATGCTCTTTGCTCTCTCCCTTCCCAGGCTCCTTGCTCTCTCCCTTCCCAGGCTCCTTGCTCTCTCCCTTCTCATGCTCCATGCTCTCTCCTTACCATGCTCTTTGCTCTCTCCCTTCCCAGGCTCCTTGCTCTCTCCCTTCCCAGGCTCCTTGCTCTCTCCCTTCTCATGCTCCATGCTCTCTCCCTTACCATGCTCTTTGCTCTCTCCCTTCCAGGCTCCTTGCTCTCTCCCTCACCAGGCTCCTTGCTCTCTCCCTTCCCAGGCTCCATGCTCTCTCCTTTCCCAGGCTCCTTACTCTCTCCCTTCCAGGCTCCTTGCTCTCTCCCTTTCCAGGCTTCTTGCTCTCTACCTTCCCAGGCTCCTTGCTCGCACCCTTCCCAGGCCCCTTGCTCTCGCCCTTTCCAGGCTCCTTCTTCCTTCTGAACTCTCTTGATGCATGTATACGGTAAAGGTAAAGGTCAAGTACGAGACTTCAACCCGCATCTTAGCACGCGAGTTTCCACCCATATATGCTCGGCCGCCTATCCAGAAATGTTCGGAGATTTCTGTATAGTGTCGCCTCAAGCATCGAAACTCAGATGCGAGGCGACATTCCTCACCTTCCCAGGGTAATACCCTGGTAACAAATAATAATACCTAAATATTATTATATGGGGAACTTCCGAGGCGATAATAGGGAATAATAGAACAAATAAGTATGTGTTAGGACTCGGAAAAATTAACAGACAAACAACAACAGAAAAAAACGAAGAACAATATATGGTCCGAAGTGGGATCGAACCCGTACTCCCTGGCACCGCGCCTTGCCACGAGAGGCCGAACGCTTGGCACACTGCCACTCAGCCAACTAAAAAATTGGCTATTGTAGCAGTGTCTTCCACGAAAGGCGCTCTTAGCTCTTAACTACTATTCGTGCTGTTTCGTCCTATAAATGTTTGTCTACAACACAAGTATTCAGCCCTACTGGGAGATACTTGCATTAATAGGAAAGTACAAATATACAATTTATTTCCGGTCTGTGATCGTTACCCTATGCTATAGTCATTGAGAGCGCCTTTCGTGGAAGACACTACTACAATAGCCAATTTTTTAGTTGGCTGAGTGGCAGTGTGCCAAGCGTTCGGCCTCTCGTGGCAAGGCGCGGTGCCAGGGAGTACGGGTTCGATCCCACTTCGGACCATATATTGTTCTTCGTTTTTTTCTGTTGTTGTTTGTCTGTTAATTTTTCCGAGTCCTAACACATACTTATTTGTTCTATTATTCCCTAATATCCTGGTACCCATTTCTGCCAACAACAGGGTCGACCGTTGGGGTATTTTTTTCCCCAACCACGAGTAAAATTTCACACTGCTCCCAGCAGGAATCGAACACGGGTTGCCCGAACGTCGGTAGTCCAGTCGGGTGGTTTTCTATACGCTTGGTGTAGCAGCCTAGTCCTTCCATCGGTAACTCTGTATTCCAATATCTTCGCGGTGTACATGCACATATGAACTAACTGGAAAATCCGAGATGAATTCACAAATGTCTATCTGTTGTTATTTCGAGTGCAAGACAGCACATAGGGCAGAAGACTTTCCGTGTCTGGCTGTCTTTGCAGCACATAGGGCAGAAGACTTTCCGTGTCTGGCTGTCTTTGCAGCACGTAGGGCAGAAGACTTTCCGTGTCTGGCTGTCTTTGCAGCACATAGGGCAGAAGACTTTCCGTGTCTGGCTGTCTTTGCAGCACATAGGGCAGAAGACTTTCCGTGTCTGGCTGTCTTTGCAGCCCATAGGGCAGAAGACTTTTCGTGTCTGGCTGTCTTTGCAGCACGTAGGGCAGAAGACTTTCCGTGTCTGGCTGTCTTTGCAGCACATAGGGCAGAAGACTTTCCGTGTCTGGCTGTCTTTGCAGCACATAGGGCAGAAGACTTTCCGTGTCTGGCTGTCTTTGCAGCACATAGGGCAGAAGACTTTCTGTGTCTGGCTGTCTTTGCAGCACATAGGGCAGAAGACTTTTCGTGTCTGGCTGTCTTTGCAGCACATAGGGCAGGAGACTTTCCGTGTCTGGCTGTCTTTGCAGCACATAGGGCAGAAGACTTTCCGTGTCTGGCTGTCTTTGCAGCACATAGGGCAGAAGACTTTCCGTGTCTGGCTGTCTTTGATATCAAGTGTCAAACCTTGCACAGGGTCCGCAGTGTATCTTGGAACGCCTGTTTTGGGTATCTCAACCTCGGCAAGTGAGCTGGTGTCTACTGTTGTTGCCTCTCGCCTCTGTGTTCTTTTTAGTGTTTCTTTAGGTGTGCCTCTTTTTCTTTTACCCTCTGGTTCCAATTTAAGGGCTTGCTTTGAAATTCTCTAGTTGTCTCTCCTCATCACATGGCCAACATATGACCACCTTCTTCTCTTGTTTATAGTTGATATTGTTGGAAACTCATTTCTCTTATTTCTGCCCTAGTCTTGAACTCATTCCACAGTAAACAAAGTAATTTCCTCAGACATTTGTTATCAAACACATCCAGTTTGTTTTCTATTTCTTTAGTTGTTTCCCAGTTCTCCCACCCATCAGTAAGGGTAGTTAACACATTTGATTTGAAAATCTTGAGCTTTGGTTTTGTGTTGAGTCATTTTGATGTGACAGTCCAGAACTATAACTACCTTGGACATACTATAGCCAGTGATGGAAAATGTAAAATTGAATAAACAAAAGAATAGGTATGGCAAAAAGTAATTTTAATGCCATGAAAAATATATTAACAACAAAACAAATAACAGTAGGGCTGAAACTAAGAATAGCAAAATGTTACATTTTCTCAATATTCCTGTATGGTGCAGAAACATGGAGATTAGACAAGAAAACAGAGCAGAAAATTGAAGCCTTTGAAATGTGGATATAAAGAAGAATATATGGTAGAATTGGATGGAAAGAAAAGAAAACAAACGATGAAGTTTTAAAACAACTGAAAATAAAAAGAGAACTACTAAATACAATTAAGACAAGACAAATGAAATGTTTGAGGCATGTTATATGACACAACAGCCTACTAAAAATAATATTGGAAGGGGAAATACAAGGTAGCAGAGGCAGACCAAGACTTACATGGACGAGTTACATCACAAGATGGACAAGTCAATCTCTGACAATCTGCACCATCAAAGCAAGAGACAGAGTAGAATGGCGCTCCATGGTAGTCAACCTTCGATGCGGAGACGGCACTCAATGATGATGATGATGATGATGATGATGATGATGATGATGATGATGATGATGATGATGATGATGATGATGATGATGATGATGATGGTGGTGGTGGTGGTGGTGAAATGTGATATTTGATGTTTTTGTGGAAAGTTCTCTAATCTCTTGACATGCAGTTACAGACCGTTTCGATAGATTTGTGTGTTTACTGACCTGGGACTATCAGTCTATTCCATTTATAGGCAGACAGAGAGTCTGAGAGACAGAATGAGAGACAATGAGTCTGAGATCAGGAAAGAGAAAATAAGAGAGGGTGAGCGACAAATAAGGAGAGAATCTGTGTGATACAGAGAAAAGCAGATAAGAAAAGGCGTAGACTAAACTATACATGGAGTCAATGGCAGACAAATGAAGGTACAGACAGAGAAACAACGAGAGAGAGAGAGAGAGAGTGAGACACACACGATAAAAAGACTCAACGAGTTCTCTTACGGGAGAATCGGTTAGTGGCGGGCAGGTTGACCCCAATGATATCTGGTCTGCCACTGCCCTCATCTTGGTCAAGGACAACCCCGGCCCAGCTCCTAGAATGTCCTCATCGTCCGTGAACTCTGCTGACCTCTTCATGACCTTGGCCTCATTGTCGATGTCTGCAAATTCAAAATCTTGAATCTGCAGGAAGAATGAAAGAAAACAAATTCAAAGATTAGCTGCTACACATTTGTTCAAATCATGGAATGCATAGAACAACGACAACTACCTCATCATCATCATCATCATCATCGAGTGCCGTCTCCGCCTCGAAGGTTGACTACCATGGAGCACCATCCGACTCTCTCTCCTGCTTTGATGGTGCAGATTGTCATCGATTGACTTGTCCATCTTTTGATGTTACACGTCCATGTTAGTTGTGGTCCGCCTCTGCCTCTTTTACCTTGTATTTTCCCTTCCAATATTACTTTTAGTAGGCTGTTGTGTCTTTTAACATGCCCCTAAAATCTAATTTGTCTTGCTCTAAATGTGTTTAGTAGTTCTCTTTTCATCTCAGAGATTTACATCCGAATCGTCAGGCCCCAAACCAGAAGAACATGGGTTCAAATCCCGATAGGGCAGAAGGCTTTTCTTCTATGGGTGAGGGAGGGGGGGGAGAAGAGGGTTGGAATAAAACCTCAGACGTGAACACATCGTGGCGACAGCTCAGACCATGCGGCCTTTATTCTCTAAACATATAAGTCCCACTGGCAGATCTCAGTGACGGGATAATGCAGTGAAGATAGCTTTTATTTTTAAGAGGATAGTTGTTCATGTCGCTAGACTGAGGACAACACGTACAGATCTTGACTTCTCATGTCGCTAGACTGAGGACAACACGTACAGATCTTGACTTCTCATGTCGCTAGACTGAGGACAACACGTACAGACTTCTCATGTCGCTAGACTGAGGACAACATGTACAGATCTTGACTTCTCATGTCGCTAGACTGAGGACAACACGTACAGATCTTGACTTCTCATGTCGCTAGACTGAGGACAACACGTACAGATCTTGACTTCTCATGTCGCTAGACTGAGGACAACACGTACAGACTTCTCATGTCGCTAGACTGAGGACAACACGTACAGACTTCTCATGTCGCTAGACTGAGGACAACACGTACAGATCTTGACTTCTCATGTCGCTAGACTGAGGACAACACGTACAGATCTTGGCTTCTCATGTCGCTAGACTGAGGACAACATGTACAGATCTTGACTTCTCATGTCGCTAGACTGAGGACAACATGTACAGATCTTGACTTCTCATGTCGCTAGACTGAGGACAACATGTACAGATCTTGACTTCTCATGTCGCTAGACTGAGGACAACACGTACAGATCTTGGCTTCTCATGTCTCTAGACTGAGGACAACACGTACAGATCCTGGCTTCTCATGTCTCTACACTGAGGACAACACGTACAGATCCTGGCTTCTCATGTCTCTACACTGAGGACAACACGTACAGATCCTGGCTTCTCATGTCTCTACATTGAGGACAACACTTACAGATCTTGGCTTCTCACACCGCTAGACCAAAGAAATTATATTCTCACTCCACTTATCACTCTTTCACTCCGCTGGTCCACTCTTCCACTCCGCTGGTCCACTCTTCCACTCCACTGATCCACGCTTTCACACCAATGGTCCACTCTTTCACTCCACTGATCCACTCTTCCACTCCACTGATCCACTCTTTCACTCCACTGATCCACTCTTCCACTCCACTGATCCACTCTTTCACTCCACTGATCCACTCTTCCACTCCACTGGTCCACTCTTTCACTCCACTGATCCACTCTTCCACTCCACTGATCCACTCTTCCACTCCACTGATCCACTCTTCCACTCCACTGGTCCACTCTTCCACTCCACTGATCCACTCTTTCACTCCACCGATCCACTCTTTCACTCCACTGGAGCATTCTTTCTCTCCACTGGAGCATTCTTTCACTCCACCGATCCACTCTTCCACTCCACTGGTCCACTCTTTCACTCCACTGATCCACTCTTCCACTCCACTGATCCACTCTTTCACTCCACTGGTCCACTCTTCCACTCCACTGATCCACTCTTTCACTCCACTGGTCCACTCTTCCACTCCACTGATCCACTCTTCCACTCCACTGATCCACTCTTTCACTCCACCGATCCACTCTTTCACTCCACTGGAGCATTCTTCCACTCCACTGGTCCACTCTTCCACTCCACTGATCCACTCTTCCACTCCACTGGTCCACTCTTTCACTCCACTGGTCCACTCTTTCACTCCACTGGTCCACTCTTTCACTCCACTGGTCCACTCTTTCACTCCACTGGTCCACTCTTCCACTCCACAGAGATGGGGACACAGAGACCAAAGTTATCGCAGACATCAGGAGTTGTTGTTCATGTTAATTGTGTTTGTCCTTGCCCACATTATGAGAAGGGGGACAACTGGAATATGTTGTGACAACAGGAGAAATTGGGGACAGAAGAAACAGAGGAAGACAGAGAGGAAAGAGATTCCAGACAAAGTGCATTTATTTATTTTTTGTGTGGAAATTACAGGAGAATTGATAAACAAACAGTTGTGGTGAGGTGTTGTCTACTACGCCAGCTGGCGATGACTGTTGAATTTAAAAATAGAGAATTGGCCCCTTGTTGACATCAACTCAACACGATTTGAAATCTTTGTTTTCTTCAACGAGCTCAGCAACATGCCACAACAATCACATCACGTGGCTCCATGTCTGGGGGTGCGTGTGTATACAAACTGTTATCACTTCCACCAGAACATTCGTTGTAAATCATCAACTTGTGCCGTCTGCGCACAGAAGGTTAGCTACCATGGAGTTTCGTTTCTCCCTGCATTTTGTCTTGATGGTATCCACTGTCATAGGTTCTCCTGTCCATCACTTGATGTTGTCTGTCTACTTTAGTCTGTGTCTGCCTATATCTTGATGGTGTCCACTGTCATAGGTTCTCCTGTCCATCTCTTGATGTTGTCTGTCTACTTTAGTCTGTGTCTGCCTTTATCTTGATGGTGTCCACTGTCATAGGTTCTCCTGTCCATCTCTTGATGTTGTCTCTGTCTACTTTAGTCTGTGTCTGCCTTTATCTTGATGGTGTCCACTGTCATAGGTTCTCCTGCCCATCTCTTGATGTTGTCTGTCTACTTTAGTCTGTGTCTGCCTTTATCTTGATGGTATCCACTGTCATAAATTATGTCCATCTCTTGATGTTGTCTGTCTACTTTAGTCTGTGTCTGCCTTTATTTTGATGGTGTCCACTGTCATAGGTTCTCCTGTCCATCTCTTGATGTTGTCTGTCTACTTTAGTCTGTGTCTGCCTTAATCTTGATGGTATCCACTGTCATAGGTTCTCCTGTCCATCTCTTGATGTTGTCTGTCTACTTTAGTCTGTGTCTGCCTTTATCTTGGTGGTATCCATTGTCATAGGTTCTCCTGTCCATCTCTTGATGTTGTCTGTCTACTTTAGTCTGTGTCTGCCTTTATCTTGATGGTATCCACTGTCATAAGTTCTCCTGTCCATCTCTTGATGTTGTCTGTCTACTTTAGTCTGTGTCTGCCTTTATCTTGATGGTATCCACTGTCATAGGTTCTGTCCATCTCTTGATGTTGTCTCTGTCTACTTTAGTCTGTGTCTGCCTTTATCTTGATGGTATCCACTGTCATAGGTTCTGTTCATCTCTTGATGTTGTCTGTCTACTTTAGTCTGTGTCTGCCTTTATCTTGATGGTATCCACTGTCATAGGCTCTGTCCATCTCTTGATGTTGTCTGTCTACTTTAGTCTGTGTCTGCCTATATCTTGATGGTATCCACTGTCATAGGTTCTGTCCATCTCTTGATGTTGTCTGTCTTCTTTAGTCTGTGTCTGCCTTTATCTTGATGGTATCCACTGTCATAGGTTCTCCTGTCCATCTCTTGATGTTGTCTGTCTACTTTAGTCTGTGTCTGCCTTTATCTTGATGGTATCCACTGTCATAGGTTCTGTCCATCTCTTGATGTTGTCTGTCTACATTAGTCTGTGTCTGCCTATATCTTGATGGTATCCACTGTCATAAGTTCTCCTGTCCATCTCTTGATGTTGTCTGTCTACTTTAGTCTGTGTCTGCCTTTATCTTGATGGTATCCACTGTCATAGGTTCTGTCCATCTCTTGATGTTGTCTGTCTTCTTTAGTCTGTGTCTGCCTATATTTTGATGGTATCCATTGTCATAGGCTCTCCTGTAGACACGGCACTTCATTATTCTCACTTTTAGTTTTCGTGTCTCTCACTTTTAGTTTTGGTGTTTCTCACTTTCAGTTTTGGCGTTTCTCACTTTTAGTTTTGGTGTTTCTCACTTTTAGTTTTGGTGTTTCTCACTTTAGTTTTGGTGTTTCTCACTTTTAGTTTTGGTGTTTCTCACTTTTAGTTTTGGTGTTTCTCACTTTCAGTTTGGTGTTTCTCACTTTTAGTTTGGTGTTTCTCACTTTTAGTTTTGATGTTTCTCACTTTTAGTTTTGGTGTTTCTCACTTTTAGTTTTGGGTGTTTCTCACTTTTCGTTTTGGTGTTTCTCAATTTCAGTTTTGGTGTTTCTCACTTTTAGTTTTGGTGTTTCTCACTTTTAGTTTTGGTGTTTCTCAATTTAGTTTTGGTGTTTCTCACTTTTAGTTTTGGTTTTTCTCACTTTTAGTTTTGGTGTTTCTCACTTTTAGTTTTGGTGTTTGAGGTGAGCTTATCGTGCATGTGTTCAAACTGTGTTTTGATGATCTTATTCTTGTGTTTATCTCTCCGTCATATTTTGGCAGAATAAACGCTACGGTTGCAACAGCAGTGTTGACGACCATCAGCTGACCAAGACTTAGCAGTTCTACCTCCTCGTGGTCTCTCCCGGTAATAATTTGCGTCAAAACAGGCTGGCTAACAGAAGCTAGGATCACCGTGTTCCCTGTAGTGGTGGCACTTACTGATATAGAAGACCTAGTATTGAGTCTACAACAAAACAGGCTGGCTAACAGAAGCTAGGATCACCGTGTTCCCTGTAGTGGTGGCACTTACTGATATAGAAGACCTAGTATTGAGTCTACAGCAAAACAGGCTGACTCACATAAGCTAGAATCACCGTTTTCCCTGTAGTGGTGGCTCTTTCTGATATAGAAGACCTAGTATTGAGTCTACAACAAAACAGGTTGACTCACATAAGCTAGAATCACCGTTTTCCATGTAGTGGTGGCACTTACTGATATAGAAGACCTAGTATTGAGTCTACAGCAAAACAGGCTGGCTAACAAAGCTAGGATCACCGTTTTCCCTGTAGTGGTGGCTCTTACTGATATAGAAGACCTAGTATTGAGTCTACAACAAAACAGGCTGACTCACATAAGCTAGAATCACCGTTTTCCATGTAGTGGTGGCACTTACTGATATAGAAGACCTAGTATTGAGTCTACATCAAAACAGGTTGACTCACATAAGCTAGAATCACCGTTTTCCATGTAGTGGTGGCACTTACTGATATAGAAGACCTAGTATTGAGTCTACAACAAAACAGGCTGACTCACATAAGCTAGAATCACCGTTTTCCATGTAGTGGTGGCACTTACTGATTTAGAAGACCTAGTATTGAGTCTACAGCAAAACAGGCTGACTCACATAAGCTAGAATCACCGTTTTCCATGTAGTGGTGGCACTTACTGATATAGAAGACCTAGTATTGAGTCTACATCAAAACAGGTTAACTCACATAAGCTAGAATCACCGTTTTCCATGTAGTGGTGGCACTTACTGATATAGAAGACCTAGTATTGAGTCTACAACAAAACAGGCTGACTCACATAAGCTAGAATCACCGTTTTCCATGTAGTGGTGGCACTTACTGATTTAGAAGACCTAGTATTGAGTCTACAGCAAAACAGGCTGACTCACATAAGCTAGGATCGCCGTGTTCCCTGTAGTGGTGGCTCTTACTGATATAGAAGACCTAGTATTGAGTCTACAACAAAACAGGCTGACTCACATAAGCTAGAATCACCGTTTTCCATGTAGTGGTGGCACTTACTGATATAGAAGACCTAGTATTGAGTCTACAGCAAAACAGGCTGACTCACATAAGCTAGGATCGCCGTTTTCCAAGTAGTGGTGGCACTTACTGATATAGAAGACCTAGTATTGAGACTACAGCAAAACAGGCTGACTCACATAAGCTAGGATCGCCGTGTTCCATGTTTGAGTGGCTCTCATTGATATAGAAGACCTAGTATTGCAGTACCTCTAGGCTGGACTAGTAGTTTCCCAGCACAGCCTGGGATAGACGAACTCCAACTTCTCCAGTAAGAGCCGGGAATGTCAAGAAAGCTATTACGACCCCCCACACTCGACGAGTCAAAGGAACTCTGCACGCATCAACTCGAGACATGACATCAACAACAAACACCTCCTCACATTTCCCCTCATTTGTGATGACATACAGAAGGTGGCTCTATTCTTGATCCCTGGTATTTACTTGTTGTTTGAGTCGTTGCCTATCAAGTATAAACCCATTGCTGTTTCACCTCCTGTGAGTGCTGGCACATCAACTACAATAATACACAATAAATTCGATGCACGTGAGGACAAATGCCTGACTTTGTTTACTTTGGAATGAGTTCAAGACTTGTGCAGAGAAATGAGAAGGCTTCCAAAGATATCAACTCTAATAAAGAGAAGAGAAGGAGGGCATATGTTGGCCATGTGATGAGAAGGGGCAAGAAGATCATCTAAAAGCGGGCCTTCTAAGGGGAACCAGAGGGTGAAAGAAAAGAAGCAGACCTAGAGAAACACTACAAAGAACACTGAGGTGGGGAGCAACAAAGGCAGGCATCTGCTGTGCTTCGTGGTCCATTACTGAATTGTGGTGCAGTATTTTGTGCACCATTAGAGAATTGTGGTAAAGTATTTTGTGCACCATTAGAGAATTGTGGTAAAGTATTTTGTGCACCATTAGAGAATTGTGGTGCAGTATTATGTGCACCATTAGAGAATTGTGGTGCAGTATTTTGTGCACCATTAGATAATTGCGGTGCACTGTGTTATGTGTACTACTAGATAATTGTCGTGCACTGTGTTAAGTGTACTACTAGATAATTGTGGTGCACTGTGTTAAGTGCGCCACTAGATAATTGTGGTGCACTGTGTTATGTATACTACTAGATAATTGTGGTGCACTGTGTTATGTGTACTACTAGATAATTGTGGTGCACTGTGTTATGTATACTACTAGATAATTGTGGTGCACTGTGTTATGTGTACTACTAGATAATTGTGGGGCACTGTGTTATGTGCACTACTAGATAATTGTGGTACACTGTGTTAAGTGCGCCACTAGAGAATTGTGGTGCGCTGTGTTATGTCATCATCATCAAGTACCGGGCCTGCAGGCGTAGGTGATCATATCTCTCCACAACCTTTGATCTCGACGGTTGTTTATCATTTATGTTGTTGACCTCTCTCTTGTCTCTTCGTCCCTCAATTTTCCCAGTTGTTACAATATATCCCAGTTGTTCTCTTCTCATTACATGGCCAAAAAATGATGATTGTTTCTTCCTAATATTGGAAATTAGCTCTCTTTTTGCTTTGACCTCTTTCAGAACGTTTTCATTACTCTTCTTAGCTGTCCATGGTATTCTCAACATTCTTCTGTAAAACTACATTTCTACAGATTCCAGTGATTTTCTTGTCTGTTGTTCTATTGTCCATGATTCACATCCATATGTTAAGACTGACTCTACATAACATTTAAGAAATCTTGTTCTTGTTTCTATTGTCAAGAATGGATTGCATAGTATCTTCCTCATTTTTTGTAAAGCTACTTTTGCCTGAGCCATTCTTAATCTCACCTCTTTTGTACATCTTCCGTCTGAGGTTAACAAAGTTCCCAAATATTTAAATTCATTTACCTGTTTTAATTATTGTTCCACTTGTCTTTATTTTGCACTGAGGTGATGTCTTTTTCTTTGTTGTTACCATTACTTCTGTCTTTTTGTTATATGTACCACTAGAGAATTGTGGTGCGCTGTGTTATGTGCACCATTAGAGAATTGTGGTGCGCTGTGTTATGTGCACCATTAGAGAATTGTGGTGCGCTGTGTTATGTGCACCATTAGAGAATTGTGGTGCGCTGTGTTATATGTATCACTAGATAATTGTGGTGCACTGTGTCCGGTGATTACAGTCCAGATTTGTTCAGAGTTGTACCTGACGAAAGCCTTTGCCGAAACGTCGTAGTTTGTCTCGTTTCTCTATCAGTCAACTGATAGAGGTTACTACAGTCAGCTATGACCGAGAAATGCTGCTACAGTCAGCTATAATTGAGAGAGGCTACTACAGTTAGTTATGACTGTGAGAGGCTACTACAGTCAGCTATGACTGACGGAGGCTACTACAGTCAGCTATGACTGACGCAGGCTACTACAGTCAGCTATGACTGACGCAGGCTACTACAGTCAGCTATGACTGACGCAGGCTACTACAGTCAGCTATGACTGACGCAGGCTACTACAGTCAGCTATGACTGATGCAGGCTACTACAGTCAGCTATGACTGACGGAGGCTACTACAATCAGCTATGACTGACGGGGGCTACTATGTCAACACTTAAGTGAAATAGTCGAGTTTCCTAGATCTAGAAATGGTAACCTAATTTATTAATTAACAGAAACATGGGATCGCTGTGGCGGACCATGACGGTGCTACAGCAGTGCTCAAATAATCCGGTGCTTCTGTACCAGATTTCGGCGTAACAGGGTTAAAATGGTGTATCAGAAGCAGTGTTAGTAGGGTTAATAATAGAAGCTGGAAGGGCAGATAACCTTGTATTTGGGAAGACATGTAGCAACTGTGAGCAATGGTCAGTTGTAGAGGACATCTCGTGGATGGCGTGTCCGATCTCTGGCCAGGTGATGAATATTACAAGCTAATCTTTTTGGCAGAGATTGGTTAGTCCTCGCAGGTAACTCAAAGGAGAAAGACGTTAAAATTAAATGGAGGAATGGCAATGCGAAGGTGACATACAGGAGAAGGTTGACATCTGGTATAGAGAAAATTAGGTAGTTTCCTATAGAATATCATCCAAGTAGCTTGGGGAGAGATGCAGTTAAGTTAGATTTATGGAGATTAGAGATATGGGTGCACTTGGGACAGTGTTAACAAACTCAAGAGTTCTGGTAGACAGGCAGACATGAGCAACTGAGTTGAAGTTGGATAGCCAGACTTTCATAGAGGAAGCAATGAATATGTTTGGTTGCTTCCGGATCTTTGTATTGCTATGACGCAGACCTTTGTATTGCTATGACGCAGATCTTTGTGTTCCTATGGCGCAGATCTTTGTATTGCTATGACGCAGATCTTTGTGTTGCTATGACGCAGACCATTGTATTGCTATGGCGCAGATCTTTGTGTTGCTATGGCGCAGATCTTTGTGTTGCTATGGCGCAGATCTTTGTGTTGTTATGACGCAGACCATTGTATTGCTATGACGCAACAAAGTGACAACAAATAAAGTGAGAAGTGACAACAAATAAGGTGAGAAGTGACAATGAATAAGGTGAAAAGTGACAAAAAATATAGTAAGAAGTGACAACAAATAAGGTGAGAAGTGACAATGAATAAGGTGAAAAGTGACAATAAATATAGTGAGAAGTGACAATAAATAAGGTGAGAAGTGACAACAAATAAGGTGAGAAGTGACAATGAATAAGGTGAAAAGTGACAATAAATATAGTGAGAAGTGACAATAAATATGGTGAGAAGTGACAACAAATATCTCTGTAGAACGAGAATGGGAGCCGAACTAACAACGTCAACATGTCTCCCTATAAGATGAGATCTCACCAGGACAAACAGTAGATATTGTTTCACGTGTTGCAGGTGGCCAGTGCTTCCCAAAATTGTGCTTCCCAAATAGCACTTGAATAGAAGCCTACTCTCAAGCCTAGCGAGCCTACCATGTACAGGAACATCCGGTGGAGTCTGGCACCGGCGACCACTTTTGAGACAGGAAAGTCCTTCAGTGTGGGAGGTGTCTGTAACTGCCTATAGGGGCCAGGAGAGGAAGTGATCAAGGTGGAATGGCGTGGTGAGAGGGTTTATTGAAAATTGAAGCCGTTCTCACTGTCAGAATTCTGCTGAGCTTGCATCCCAACATCACATTACAGCAACACCTCATTCACTTAGCCTAGACATCTACTAACTGTCCTAGCCTATACATCTACTAACTTTCCTAGCCTATACATCTACTAACTGTCCTAGCCTATACATCTACTAACTGTCCTAGCCTATACATCTACTAACTGTCCTAGTCTATACATCTACTAACTTTCCTAGCCTATATATCTACTAACTGTCTTAGTCTATACATCCACAAATATCCCTGCTATATATCTACTAACTTTCCTAGCCTATACATCTACTAACTGTCCTAGTCTATACATCTACTAACTGTCCTTGTCTATACATCTACTAACTGGCCTAGTCTATTCATCTACTAACTGTCCTAGTCTATACATCTACTAACAGTCCTAGTCTATACATCTACTAACTGTCCTAGTCTATACATCTACTAACTGTCCTAGTCTATACATCTACTAACTGCCCTAGCCTATACATCTACTAACTGTCTTAGTCTATACATCCACAAATATCCCTGCTATACATCTACTAACTGTCCTAGTCTATACATCTACTAACTTTCCTAGTCTATACATCTACTAACTGTCTTAGTCTATACATCCAAAAATATCCCTGCTATACATCTACTAACTGTCCTAGTCTATACATCTACTAACTGTCCTAGTCTATACATCTACTAACTGTCCTAATCTATACATCTACTAACTGTCCTAGTCTATACATCTACTAACTGTCCTAGCCTATACATCTACTAACTGTCCTAGTCTATATATCTACTAACTTTCCTAGCCAATACATTACTGTCTTAGTCTATACATCCACAAATATCCGTGCTATACATCTACTAACTGTCCTAGTCTATACATCTACTAACTTTCCTAGCATATACATCTACTAATTGTTCTAGTCTATACATCTACTAACTGTCCTAGCCTATACATCTACTAACTGTCCTAGTCTATACATCTACTAACTGGCTTAGTCTATACATCTACTAGCTGTCCTAGCCTATACATCTACTAATTGTTCTAGTCTATACACCTACTAACTGCCTAGCCTACACATCTACTATCTGTGCTAGTCTATACATCTACAAACTGTCATAGGCTATACATCTACCAACAATCCTAGTCTGAACATCAAATACTAGTCCTACCCTGTACATTAAAGTGCACATCTACTTTAAGCTCACACGACGACAATCCCAACATCCTATTCATCTCTCACGCCCTGACCAACCCTCGCTCAACTGTCGTTGACGATAAATTGCATATTGTCATTCTAGGAGTGGTGAATGTAGGAGCAGCATAGACGAGCTATATCGAGGGCACTTCAAGTGAGTGACACTCAAGGGGAATCCTTGAAATCTCGGGTTTGAAACCAAAACGTCCCAGGCCAACTGTCTGTGATCAACACAACACTGTGACCTAGCGTGGATGACCTGTCTACCCAGTAGGTTTCTTGTCCAAACGATTTTTTGCTTACCAAAATAATCAAAATAGGACAATTAAAATCAAAATTTATTAAGTTTTTTTATTGTTAAATTGTCCAAGCAGTGGCATACGTCCATATACTTAACAGATGTAGGCGTTTTTTTTATTGTTAAATTGTCCAGGCAGTGGCATACGTCCATATACTTAACAGATGTAGGCGTTTTTTTAATTGTTAAATTGTCCAGGCAGTGGCATACGTCCATATACTTAACAGATGTAGGTGTTTTTTTTTATTGTTAAATTGTCCAGGCAGTGGCATACGTCCATATACTTAACAGATGTAGGTTTTTTTTATTGTTAAATTGTCCAGGCAGTGGCATACGACCATATACTTAACAGATGTAGGCGTAAACTAAAAGAGATTAGAACATGTGTCAGCAGCTGCAGCCGTCGTGTGCACGACAAGAGACAAGAACATGTGTCAGCAGCTGCAGCCGTCATGTGCACGACAAGAAAGAAAGTGGACAAAAGCCACACTCAACTGCTTTAGAAAAACAACCAGTCATTTACCATCATGTTCTAAAATAAACCATTTACCATCATGTTCTCAAATAAACCATTTACCATCATGTTCTCAAATAAACCATCTACCATCATGTTCTAAAATAAACCATCTACCGTGATGTTCTAAAATAAACTATTTACCGTCATGTTCTAAAATAAACCATTTACCATCATGTTCTAAAATAAACTATTTACCGTGATGTTCTAAAATAAACTATTTACCGTCATGCTCTAAAATAAACCATTTACCATCATATTCTAAAATAAACCATTTCCTGTAATGTTCTATAATAAACTCCTCACCACCAGTCTCTCTTTCTCCCTCTCCTCCTTTCTATATCTCCTCTCTCACTATCTCCCTCTATTTCTCTGACTCTCTCCCTCTTTCACTTTCTCTCCATCTCTTTCCCTCTCTCCTTCACTTACACTCTTTCCCCCTCTCTCCCCCTCTTCTCTCCTCTTTATCTCTTTTGTGCTAGTGGAAAGTGATGATGTAGGGTGCAATGGTTGGTGGAAGTTGATGATGCAGGGTGCAGGGGCTAGTGGTAGTGATGATGTAGGAGGCAGGGCTAGTGGAAGTTGATGATGTAGGAGGCAGTGGTTAGTGGAAGTTGATGATGTAGGGGCAGTGGTTGGTGGAAGTTGATGATGTAGGGGGCAGTGGTTAGTGGAAGTTGATGATGTAGGGGGCAGGGTTAGTGGAACTTGATGATGTAGGGGCAGTGGTTAGTGGAAGTTGATGATGTAGGGGGCAGTGGTTGGTGGAAGTTGATGATGTAGGGGGAGTGGTTAGTGGAAGTTGATGATGTAGGGGGCAGTGGTTGGTGGAAGTTGATGATGTAGGAGGCAGTGGTTGGTGGAAGTTGATGATGTAGGAGGCAGTGGTTAGTGGAAGTTGATGATGTAGGAGGTAGTGGTTAGTGGGGAAGTTGATGATGTAGGGGGCAGTGGTTGGTGGAAGTTGATGATGTAGGAGGCAGTGGTTAGTGGAAGTTGATGATGTAGGAGGCAGTGGTTAGTGGAAGTTGATGATGTAGGAGGCAGTGGTTAGTGGAAGTTGATGATGTAGGGGGCAGTGGTTAGTGGAAGTTGATGATGTAGGGGGCAGTGGCTAGTGGAAGTTGATGATGTAGGGGGCAGTGGTGGTGGAACTTGATGATGTAGGGGGCAGTGGTTAGTGGAAGTTGATCATGTAGGGGGCAGTGGTTGGTGGAAGTTGATGATGTAGGGGGCAGTGGTTGGTGTATGTTGATGATGTAGGGGCAGTGGTTAGTGGAACTTGATGATGTAGGGTACAGGAGTTGGTGGAAGTTGATGATGTAGGGGCAGTGGTTGGTGGAAGTTGATGATGTAGGGAGCAGTGGTTGGTGGAAGTTGATGATGTAGGGGGCAGTGGTTGGTGAAAGTTGATGATATAGGTGCAGTGGTTGGTGGAAGTTGATGATGTAGGTGGCAGTAGTTGGTGGAAGTTGATGATGTAGGGGACAGTAGTTGGTGGAAGTTGATGGTGTAGAGGACAGTGGAAGTTGATGATGTAGGGGGCAGTGGTTAGTTGAAGTTGATGATGTAGGGGACAGTGATTGGTGGAATTTGATGATATAGGGGACAGTGGTTGGTGGAAGTTGATGATATAGGGGATAGTGGTTAGTGAAAGTTGATGATCTAGGGGACAGTAGTTGGTGGAAGTTGATGGTGTAGAGGGCAGTAGTTGGTGGAAGTTGATGGTGTAGAGGGCAGTGGAAGTTGATGATGTAGGGGGCAGGAGCTTGTGGATGATGTAGGGGGCAGGGGCTAGTGGAAGTTGATGATGTAGGGTACAGTGGTTGGTGGAAGTTGATGATGTAGGGGGCAGTGGTTGGTGGAAGTTGATGATGTAGGGTGCAGTGGTTGGTGGAAGTTGATGATGTAGGGTGCAGTGGTTGGTGGAAGTTGATGATGTAGGGGGCAGTGGTTGGTGGAAGTTGATGATGTAGGGGGCAGTGGTTGGTGGAAGTTGATGATATAGGGGATAGTGGTTAGTGAAAGTTGATGATGTAGGGGACAGTAGTTGGTGGAAGTTGATGGTGTAGAGGGCAGTAGTTGGTGGAAGTTGATGGTCTAGAGGGCAGTGGAAGTTGATGATGTAGGGGGCAGGGGCTTGTGGATGATGTAGGGGGCAGGGGCTAGTGGAAGTTGATGATGTAGGGTACAGTGGTTGGTGGAAGTTGATGATGTAGGGGGCAGTGGTTGGTGGAAGTTGATGATGTACGGTGCAGTGGTTGGTGGAAGTTGATGATGTAGGGTGCAGTGGTTGGTGGAAGTTGATGATGTAGGGGGCAGTGGTTGGTGGAAATTGATGATGTAGGGGCAGTGGTTGGTGGAAGTTGATGATATAGGGGGCAGTGGTTGGTGGAAGTTGATGATATATTGGATAGTGGTTGGTGGAAGTTGATGATGTAGGGGGAAGTAGTTGGTGGAAGTTGATGATGTAGGGTGCAGTGGTTGGTGGAAGTTAATGATGTAGTGGGCAGTGGTTGGTGGAAGTTGATGATGTAGGGGAAGTGGAAGTGGTTGGTGGAAGTTGATGATGTAGGGGGCAGTGGCTAGTGGAAGCTGATGATGTAGGAGGCAGGGGCTAGTGGATGATGTACGGGCAGGGGCTAGTGGAAGTTGATGATGTAGGAGGCAGCGGCTAGTGGATGATGTAGGGGGCAGGAGCTAGTGGAAGTTGATGATGTAGGAGGCAGGGGCTAGTGGATGATGTAGGGGGCAGGGTCTAGTGGAAGTGATGATGTAGTGGGCAGGGCTAGTGGAAGTTGATTATGTAGGAGGCAGGGGCTAGTGGAAGTTGTTGATGCAGGGTGCAGGGTGCAGTGATTGGTGGAAATTGATGATGTAGGGTGCAGTGGTTGGTGGAAGTTAATGATGTAGGGGGCAGTAGCTAGTGGAAGTTGATAATGTAGGTGGTAGTGGCTAATGGAATTTGATGATGTAGGGGGTAGTGGCTAGTGGAAGTTAATGATGTAGGGGGTAGTGGCGAGTGGAAGTCGTTGATGCAGGGTGCAGTGATTGGTGGAAATTGATGATGTAGGGTGCAGTGGTTGGTGGTAGTTGATGATGTAGGAGGCAGTGGCTAGTGGAAGTTGATGATGTAGGAGGCAGTGGTTAGTGGAAGTTGATGATGTAGGGAGCAGTGGCTAGTGGAAGTTGATGATGTAGGAGGCAGTGGCTAGTGGAATTTGATGATGTAGGGGGCAGTGGCTAGTGGAAGTTGATGATGTAAGCATGGCACAGTCAGAACGTGTGTGGACTTTCAAGTTGGCATCTAACCTAGCCCTACAGGAAACAAACTCGGCTCCGATGTAAAGACTTTCCAAACGGCTGCATCAGCAGCTTAGGCCATGGGCATTGCAACATATCGGTACGAGAATATGTTGTAGAGTGGTACATTCACATATTTTCTTAATTACGAGTATTTGTATTATTTGTACAGCCACATATATTCTTAATTAGATGCACGATTTGTACAGTCACATATGTTCTTAATTAGATGCACGATTTGTACAGTCACACATGTTCTTAATTAGATTGCACGATTTGTACAGTCACATATGTTCTTAATTAGATTGCACGATTTGTATATGTTCACAAATGTTCTTAATTAAATGCACGATTTGTACATGTTCACATATGTTCTTTATTAGATGCACTATTTGTACATGTTCACATATGTTCTTTATTAGATGCACTATTTGTACATGTACACATATGTTCTTAATTATATGCACGATTTGTACATGTTCAGATATGTTCTTAATTAGATGCACTATTTGTACATGTTCACATATATTATTAATTAGATGCACTATTTGTACATGTTCACATATATTCTTAATTAGATGCACTATTTGTACATGTTCACATATATTCTTAATTAGATGCACTATTTGTACATGTTGCCAATGTTCTTAATTGGATGCACGATGTGCACATGTTCACATATGTTCTTAATTATCAATACGAGAGGTTGTGAGGCAGATTTTTTTTTGTATCTCCTTCCGTCAGCCATCTCCCCTTCTCTCAGTCCATCCTGCTGTACAGCTGGGAGCATATCAAACACCAACCCTTTGCCTGCTACTACTCATCAGGGCCTGACATCATCGAGGTCAATTGAAACATTTTAGCGCCATCTATCACTCGCGGGCAGATAACTTTTGGGAACCCCGTAAGTAGATACGAGGCCCGCTCTCTCGTGAGTGAAGCGGCTCAGCCTGGATGTTTCGTTCCTATCCTCCTTCCCAACCGGAGTGAAGTCTTCCTGACTAGTTCCCTCCCACCGCCATCCATCCAGGAATGCGACACCTGTACTATCCGTGGCTTGTTTCTTACCTGGAGCTCAGGTTCACCTCCACAAGTACAATCTCCTGTTTTCTTTCTCTTGCTTACACACCCCCACATCCTTCTTCTCTCGCTCCTCACTTTATATCTATCTTCGTCTCCTTTCTCTTCTTCATTTCCTTAATTATATCCACTGTTTTGCTTATCATAAAATATCTGTCTGCCTGCCTGTCTGTCTTTCTGTCTGCCTTCCTGCTTATCCTCCATCCATCCATCCATCCATCCATCCATCCATCCATCCATCCATCCATCCATCCCATCATCATCATCATCATCATCATCATCATCATCATCGTGTGCCTTCTCCGCAAAGAAGGTTGGCTACCATGGATCGCCATTCTACTCTGTTTCTTGCTTTGATGGTGCAGGCTGACATAGATTGACTTGTGATGGCTGACCATCCATCCATCCATCATCCATCCATCCATCCATCCCATCCATCCATCCATCCACCCATCCATCCATCCACACCACCCACCCACCCATCCATCCTCCATCCATCCATCCACCCACCCACCCACCCATCCATCCATCTATCTATCTATTTCTTTATCTATCTATCTAATAGGATAACAGATAAGAAAATCCCTGGAGGCTGTAGAAATCTGAATTTACAGAAAAATGTTGACATGGACAGCTAAGAAGAGTAATGAAAACGTTCTCAAGAGGCCAAAGCAAAAAGAGAGCTAACATCCAATATTAGGGAGAAACAATCATCATTTTTTGGCCATGTAATGAGATGAGAACAACTAGAATATATTGTAACAACTGGAAAAATTGAGGGACGAAGAGATAGAGGGAAGCAAAGAGAAAAGATACCAGACAGCTTAAGAGAATGGTTTGGCAGAAGGTCAACAACAGAAATGATAAATAACTGTCGAGATCGAGAGTTGTGGAGAGACATGATCACTTATGCCAGCAGGCACGGTACTTGATGATGATGATAATCTGCCTGTATGTATGTCTGTCTATGTGTGCCCATCTGGCTGCCAGCCTTTCTTCCCTATATATATATATTTGTATGTCTAGCATCTATCTATATATCTGTTCGTCCGTCTGTCTGTCTATCTAACATGTCTACCTTTTTCTGTCTATCTAATATGTCTACCTCTTTCTGTCTATCTAACATGTCTATCTCTTTCTGAATTAGTGATGAACAGTGTGGTTTTGTTAGAGATAAAGGAACAAGCAATGCCATTTATATCATAAGATCTTTAGTAGAAAGAGCCACAGAGGTGAAACCAGATCTATACCTATGTTTCATAGATTACACCAAGGCATTTGACAAAGTAAAGCACCAAGAAATAATCAACATTTTAGAAAGCATAAAAGTAGACAGCAAAGATCTAAGAATAATAAAGAACATGTACTGGCAACAAACAGCGGTCATAAGAACTGGAAACCAATTGGGAAAGTTTCAACAAATAAAACAGGGTGTTAGACAAGGTTTTGTGCTGTCACCAGATTTGTTTAATATTTATAGTGAGATTATTTTAAGATCCATAAGGGGCATGCCTGGAATAACAATTGGAGGTCATAATATAAATAATCTAAGGTATGCTGATGATACAGTCCGAATCGCTAAGAGTGAAAATGAGTTACAAGAAATGTTGGACATTATAGTGAAAGAAAGCAAAAATAAAGGACTCAGCCTTAATAGCAAAAAGACAGAGGTAATGGTAACAACAAAGAAAAGACATCACCTCAGTGCAAAATAAAGATAAGTGGAACAATATTAAAACAGGTAAATGAATTTAAATATTTGGGAACTTTGTTAACCTCAGACGGAAGATGTACAAAAGAGGTAAGATGCAGAATGGTTCAGGCAAAAGCAGCTTTCCAAAAAATGAGGAAGATACTATGCAATCCATTTTTGACAATAGAAACAAGAAAAAGAGTTCTTAAATGTTACGTAGAGCCAGTCTTAACATATGGATGCGAATCATGGACAATAGGACAACAGACAAGAAAACACTGGAGTCTGTAGAAATGTGGTTTTACAGAAGAATGTTGAGAGTACCATGGACAGCTAAGAAGAGTAATGAAGAGGTTCTGAGAGAGGTCAAAGCAAAAAGAGAGCTAATTTCCAATATTAGGAAGAAACAATCATCATTTTTTGGCCATGTAATGAGAAGAGAACAGTTGTAATATATTGTAACAACTGGAAAAATTGAGGGGACGAAGATATAGAGGGAAGCAAAGAGAAAAAAAAAACAGACAGCTTAAGAGAATGGCTTGGCAGAATGTCAAAAAATCGAAAGTTGTGGAGAGACATGATCACCTACGCCATTAGGCTCGGTACTTGATGATGATGATGATGATGATGATGATCTCTTTCTAAATCTTTGCCACTCCTTTTCTCCTACTTTCTCTTGTTATCGATCCAGCAAAGTGTCGTACCTGCAGGCCCCTGCCTTCCCATAAAACAAGAACACAGCGAGTGATATCCCGGGCCTTGAATATACTTACATCTGTTGAAGTACATTTACCGAACTATTTTATAATTGTATTACAACACGCAGCGGGAACAACAACAGACTGGGAGTCGTCAAGTCCAGGAACCGTCCATGTCCTGACACAGGGTGTGTGCAACCCACGACCCAAAGTTGGCCATGAATGCGACCCAATAAGCAATTCTAAACCATCGCCATCTATAGACATTAACCTGAAGGCTGAAAGTGAAACCCCGGAAAACCCCCAACGTTTTCAGCATTGCGAGCAGGAGAGGTTGTGGGAGGAATGAGGTCAGCTGTCACGCTAGTAAGGGGGGAATGATGTCAGCTGTCACGCTAGTAAGGGAGGTATGCTGTCAGCTGTCACGTTAGTGAAGGAGGAATGATGTCAGCTGTCACGTTAGTGAAGGAGGAATGATGTCAGCTGTCACGCTAGTAAGGGAGGAATGACGTCAGCTGCCACGTCAGTAAGAGTGATACGCACTTCCGGCTATTTTGGTAGAAGGCGATGTTTACAATAACATCCACAGCTGATGACTTGCGACAGGATCGGTAAACCAGAACCATCCAGACTCTACTCCACCTCTCCCTGGTGCCTCCAGTAACAGACTAACTTGTCTGGTCTGGCCAAGCGAGTAGGGATCGAAGAGGGAAGACAACCCGGTACTCAAAAATGTCGTCGGATGTGTTGGGCCGAAATGCGCAGTATCACAGTTTTACTATAAACCACAACACAACGCAGACACGCCCACTTGACGTCCTCTTAAGGGCGGATGATGAGAAGATGTATTCCTGTTGTCATATTGCGAACGTAATCAGGCTAATTAACATTAGTAAATCGTTTAATGATGTCACAGAAGTCCGGAAATAGCCGAACGTGCATTCGTGTTTTCTATTGGTTACGACAATACCCCACGTGACTATAAGCAACGATACTAAAACAGTTCTTGCAACATTTTATGAATGGAAGCATTTCACATTCCGCGTGGGCATTTTATTTTCAAGCGATTTTTTCTGCTTTTTTAGAATTTTCTTCACTTTTGCCACTAGTTAAAGGTCGATATGTATTACACCATCATCATGTGCCATACCGGTTGGCGTAGGCGATCATGTCCCTCCACAATCTTCCATCTACAGTGCATCGTATCAGTTCTGTTGTTGACTGTTTTCCATGCCATGACACCAAGCTATCCACTATTTTCTCTCTTTGTCGCCCGCGATCTTTCTTTCCTTTTATTTGCCAGTTGTAACCAAGTATTCCAACTTTCCTCTTCTCATGATGTGCCCGAAAAATGTTGATTGCTTCTTTCTGATGTTTTTTTAAGAGCTCCCTCTCTAGTATGTATTACATAGATGTACATAAAAGTCATTCTACTGCCATAAACAAATATAGTAACGTCAAAACAAATAACACCAAGGCTAAAAATGATAATAGCAAAAATGTTATATCTTCACAACATTCCTGTATGGTTCAGAAACATGGACATTAGACAAGTAAACAGAACAGAAAATTGAAGCCTTTTGAAATGTGGATTTATTGGAGAATAGGTAGAATTGGATGGAAAGAAATGAAAACAAACGATGAGTGGAATGGCGCTCCATGGTAGCCAACCTTCGATGCGGCGACGGCACTCGATGGTAATGATGATGATCGTTCGTTCGTTCGCTTTCGTCAGCTTGACCTCTGACGAAGTCCCACTCACTCAATTTTTGTGGGACTGAATTTTGCGTATAAAGTCTGTTTTTATCCCATTACAGGATGCCCCTCGCCATGCAGGCAGATTTACTCCGACTTCAGAGGTACTAATTTTTAGGGAATTAGTAAAACCCATGTGTCCTCGCCAGGGTACGAACCCCGGCTGTTGCCGTGGTAAGCCAACCGCCTATCGATTGCGCTAACCAGACACCCGATGATGATGATGATGAATGGCATCTACATCTAGATTCAGCGTCCATGTGTACATAAGTGTTGTAATCAACAAGCCACATTAGCTCACAGATTACGGCAAACAATTGTATGCATTTCGAACGCGTTCCGAACCATTCTGGCTGCCAGGCTCAATTCCCAAATTGTGATAATTTTTTTTTCCTCGGATCGCACGACTTCGGAGCTCCAGCCAGCATCTGAAAATAGGTTAGGAAATTTATGGCGACCTGGCGTGATGCCGACCACGTCAGCTACAAAATGTGCCAGTTGTCAGTTCACAATACGGACACTATCATCATGTTCCCCATAAACGCTATAGAATAGAGAGAGCCTTTGTTCTTTAAATATTTCTAGCTCTCTCTCTCTCTCTCTCTCTCTCTCTCTCTCTCTCTCTCTCTCTCTTTCCCCACTTCCATCCCTTGACAGATATTCTTTCCTTCAATATCATAGTATGTGTTCATCTCCTTCTTTGTTCTCCGCATTCCTCCTATCCTCTCATCTCATATCTCACTCACTCTTCCTCATCCTTTCATAAATGACTGTCTTCTCTGTAATTTTACAGAATAATGGACAGATTAACAGAGTAATGAAGACGATCTGAAAGAGTAATGAAGACGATCTAAAAGAGTAATGAAGACAATCTAAAAGAGTAATGAAGACGATCTAAAAGAGTAATGAAGACAATCTAAAAGAGTAATGAAGACAATCTAAAAGAGTAATGAAGACGATCTAAAGAGTAATGAAGACATAAAAGAGTAACGAAGACAGTCTAAAAGAGTAATGAAGACAGTCTAAAAGAGTAATGAAGACAATCTAAAAGAGTAATGAAGACAATATAAAAGAGTAATGAAGACAATCTAAAAGAGTAATGAAGACGATCTAAAAGAGTAATGAAGACAATCTAAAAGAGTAATGAAGACAATCTAAAGAGTAATGAAGACGATCTAAAAGAGTAATGAAGACAATCTAAAAGAGTAACGAAGACAGTCTAAAAGAGTAATAAGACAGTCTAAAAGAGTAATGAAGACAATCTAAAAGAGTAATGAAGACAATATAAAAGAGTAATGAAGACAATCTAAAAGAGTAATGAAGACAATATAAAAGAGTAATGAATACAGTCTAAAAGAGTAATGAAGACAATCTAAAAGAGTAATGAAGACAATCTAAAAGAGTAATGAAGATAATCTAAAAGAGTAATGAAGACAATCTCTTCATGTGTTTTCTCCCATAGCCTTTCCTTCTCGTAGAGTGGAGGCCGTCCAGGGCTGTTGGGCCCACCCTGCCCGTGGTTTCTCTCTGTGTGTTCTCCCGTAGCCTTTCCTTCTCTCGATGGTAATTGTTAGGCAGCAGTGGTTTGTTTTCCTGGGTGTCCTTGCCCGTGGATAGAGCTTTGGATGTGGTTCCTACTCGCATGACCTGTCCCATCGTTGGACATATGGGGCGTTGTTTAATTGATGCAACAGTTCCACTTGTTGCCCCCAATCCGTCCTGGTAGGAGAGACTGGTCTTTGGTTCATGAGGTCAGACCTGCAGTCCCGTGTCCATGATGACGCTGACAGTTCTCTCCAGGTCGTGACCTCTGTCCCGTAGTTCATGAGATCAGACCTGCAGTCCCGTGTCCATGATAACGCTGACAGGTCTCTCCAGGTCGTGACAGCCGTCCCATAGTTCATGAGGTCAGACCTGCAGTCCCGTGTCCATGATGACGCTGACAGGTCTCTCCAGGTCGTGACAGCCGTCCCATAGTTCATGAGGTCAGACCTGCAGTCCCGTGTCCATGATGACGCTGACAGGTCTCTCCAGGTCGTGACAGCCGTCCCATAGTTCATGAGGTCAGACCTGCAGTCCCGTGTCCATGATGACGCTGACAGGTCTCTCCAGGTCGTGACAGCCGTCCCATAGTTCATGAGGTCAGACCTGCAGTCCCGTGTCCATGATGACGCTGACAGGTCTCTCCAGGTCGTGACAGCCGTCCCATAGTTCATGAGGTCAGACCTGCAGTCCCGTGTCCATGATGACGCTGACAGGTCTCTCCAGGTCGAGACAGCCGTCCCATAGTTCATGAGGTCAGACCTGAAGTCCCGTGTCCATGATGACGCTGACAGTTCTCTCCAGGTCGTGACAGCCGTCCCATAGTTCATGAGGTCAGACCTGCAGTCCCGTGTCCATGATGACGCTGACAGGTCTCTCCAGGTCGTGACAGCTGTCCCATAGTTCATGAGGCCGACCTGCAGTCCCGTGTCCATGATGACGCTGACAGGTCTCTCCAGGTCGTGACCGCTGTCCCATAGTTTCTGCCTTAGTTCAGCCCCCTCTGGCCTGACACCGTGGTCCCTTGTGGGCTGGATACAGGTGGAGGTTATGCTCTGGGTCCTGGATACCCGTTCCACATGGGCATTCGTTTGTGTGTGGGACACTCTGAGATGGTAGAGGTGATTTAGAAGTCCACAGTGACCGGTTATCATGCCAATGATGATGGCCTGCTGGAGTCTCTCGTTTGTGTGGGACACTCTGAGATGGTAGAGGTGATTTAGGAGTCTACAGTGACCGGTTATCACGCCAATGATGATGGCCTGCTGGAGTCTCTCGTTTGTGTGGGACACTCTGAGATGGTAGAGGTGATTTAGAAGTCTACAGTGACCGGTTATCACGCCAATGATGATGGCCTGCTGGAGTCTCTCGTTTGTGTGGGACACTCTGAGGTGGTACAGGTGATTTAGAAGTCTACAGTGACCGGTTATCATGCCAATGATGATGGCCTGCTGGAGTCTCTCGTTTCTATGGGGACACTTTGAGGTGAGTGATTCCACTCACTTGATGAAGGAAAGGGGGAGGGGGGATACAAGAAGAGAATTCAAGAGAGTAGATTGAAATTAAGTCAACAACAGAAGTGCTGTAGAGATAGAAAGTTGTGGACAGACATGATCACCTACACCAGCTGGCACGGTGGTTGACGATGACGCTTCCTCTTTCCTTCCCTCCTTCCTGCTACAGAAGTCCCCCCCCCCCCCCCCCCCCCCAACTAAAATGAAAAGAGAACGACTAAACACAATTCTAACAAGACAAATTAGATTTTCGTTGAGGAATGTTAAAAGACACAGCAATCTACTAAAGTAATCTTGGAGGGAAAAATACAAGGTAAAAGAGGCAGGCCAAGACCAACATAGAGAGTAACATCAAAAGATGGACAAGTCAGCCTATGACAATCTGCACCATCAAAGAAAGAGTTAGAGTCGAATCGCGCTCCATGGGAGCCAACCTTCGTAGCTGTGACGGCACCCAATGATGATAATGATGATGATGATGATGATGATGATGATGATGATGAACTGACGTGAGATGACTAACGGCCACTAGAATAGAGCGACTGTTCTCGCCTGTCTCTTCCTTGCTGCCAACTAAACATTGAACAGGCCTTCCCCCAGACACAGGCCCACGTCAAGTGGGCGATTCCAGACAGATTCCTCCGATTGTAGCACGGGTTTGCGCGCTAATTGTTCCAGGAATATCGCCCCTAGCCTAGACAAGCAAACTTCGGGGAATTCCAGGATCTGTAGGCGATAGTTGGCCAGGCCAGACAGACACGTAGGGGAGCACGTAGATCACGTGGGGCGCTTCCACGCACGAGAGAACACGCTCGGGTCTGTTCCACGCCTCAGTGTTTTTACAAGGGAGGTTGTACTCATAGGACGTGCCTCAGTGTGTGTGCGATGGGGGTATGTGAGTGTGTGTACTCATAGAATGTATGTGTGAGAGCAGAGAATGTGTATGTGTGTGTATACTCATATAATGTGTGTCATACTCATAGAATGAGCGTATATACTCAGAAAATGTGTGTGTATACTCATAGAATGTGCGTGCGAGCTGAGTATGTGTGTTTTAGTGCTCACAGAATGTGCCTGTGTGTTAGCTGGGAGTGTGTGCGTGGATGTGTGTGCTGATAGAGTGTGTTCGTGTATGTCTGTGCTGGTAGAGTGTGTGCGTGTATGTGTGTGCTTGTAGATGGTGTGCGTGTATGTGTGTGCTTGTAGAGTGTGAGCTGGTAGAGTGTGTGCGTGTATGTGTGTGCTGGTGGAGTGTGTGCTGGTAGAGTGTGTGCGTGCATGTGTGTGCTGGTAGAGTGTGTGTGTGCATGTGTATGCTGGTAGAGTGTGAGCTGGTAGAGTGTGCTGGTAGAGTGTGTGCTGGTAGAGTGTGTGCGTGCATGTGTGTGCTGGTAGAGTGTGCTGGTAGTGTGTGCTGGTAGAGTGTGCTGGTAGAGTGTGTGCTGGTAGAGGGTGTGGGTGCATGTGTATGCTGGTAGAGTGTGAGCTGGTAGAGTGTGCTGGTAGTGTGTGCTGGTAGAGTGTATGCTGGTAGAGTTTGTGCTAGTAGAGTGTGTGCTGGTAGAGTGTGTGCTGGTAGAGTGTATGCGTGCATGTGTGTGCTGGTAGAATGTATGCGTGCATGTGTGTGCTGCTAGAGTGTGTCCGTCATGACTGAGATGTTCTAGTGTGTCGTCATGACTGAGATGTTCTAGTGTGTCGTCATGACTGAGATGTTCTAGTGTGACGTCACGACTGAGATGTTCTAGTGTGTCGTCACGACTGAGATGTTGTAGTGTGTCGTCATGACTGAGATGTTCTAGTGTGTCGTCACGACTGAGATGTTCTAGTGTGACGTCATGATTGAGATGTTCTAGTGTGTCGTCACGACTGAGATGTTCTAGTGTGTCGTCATGACTGAAATGTTCTAGTGTGTCGTCATGACTGAGATCTTTTAGTATGTCGTCATGACTGAGATGTTCTAGTATGTCGTCATGACTGAGATGTTCTAGTGTGTCGTCATGGCTGAGATGTTCTAGTGTGTCGTCAATACTGAGATGTTCTAGTGTGTCGTCATGACTGAGATGTTGTAGTGTCTCGTCATGACTGAGATGTTCTAGTGTGTCGTCATGGCTGAGATGTTCTAGTGTGTCGTCATGACTGAAATGTTCTAGTGTGTCGTCATGACTGAGATCTTTTAGTATGTCGTCATAGCTGAGATGTTCTAGTGTGTCGTCATGACTGAGATGTTCTAGTGTGTCGTCATGGCTGAGATGTTCTAGTATGATGTCATGGCTGAGATGTTCTAGTATGATGTCATGGCTGAGATGTTCTAGTGTGTCGTCATGACTGAGATGTTTTAGTATGTCGTCATGACTGAGATGTTCTAGTATGATGTCATGACTGAGATGTTCTAGTGTGACGTCACGACTCAGATGTTCTAGTGTGTCATGACTGAGATGTTTTAGTATGATGTCATGGCTGAGATGTTTTAGTATGATGTCATGACTTAGATGTTTTAGTATGATGTCATGGCTGAGATGTTCTAGTGTGTCGTCATGGTTGAGATGTTCTAGTGTGTCTTAATGACTGAGATGTTTTAGTGTGTCATCATAGCTGAGATGTTCTAGTATGATGTCATGGCTGAGATGTTATATTATGATGTCATGGCTGAGATGTTCTAGTGTGTCGTCATGACTGAGAAGTTTTAGTATGTCGTCATGAATGAGATGTTCTAGTATGATGTCATAACTGAGATGTTCTAGTGTGTCGTCATGACTGAGATGTTTTAGTATATCGTCATGACTGAGATGTTCTAGTATGATGTCATGGCTGAGATGTTCTAGTGTGTCGTCATGACTGAGATGTTTTAGTATGTCGTCATGACTGAGATGTTCTAGTGTGTCGTCATGACTGAGATGTTCTAGTGTGACGTCATGACTGAGATGTTCTAGTGTGACGTCACGACTGAGATGTTCTAGTGTGTCGTCATGACTGAGATGTTTTAGTATGTCGTCATGACTGAGATGTTCTAGTATGTCGTCATGACTGAGATATTTTAGTATGATGTCATGACTGAGTTGTTATAGTGTGTCGTAATGACTGAGATGTTCTAGTATGTCGTCATGACTGAGATATTTTAGTATGATGTCATGACTGAGTGTTATAGGGTGTCGTAATGACTGAGATGTTCTAGTATGATGTCATGGCTGAGATGTTTTAATGTGTCGTCATGACTGAGATGTTCTAGTGTGTCGTCATGACTGAGATATTTTAGTATGATGTCATGACTGAGTTGTTCTAGTGTGTCGTCATGACTGAGATGTTCCAGTATGATGTCATGACTGAGTTGTTCTAGTGTGTCGTCATAACAGAGATGTTCTAATATGACGTCATGACAGATATGTTCTAGATTGTCGTCATGTTCGAGATGTTCTAGTCTGACCTCATGGCAGAGATGTTCTAGGTTGTCGTCATGACTGAGATGTTCTAGTGTGAAGTCATGACTGAGATGTTCTAGTGTGTCGTAATGACTGAGATGTTCTAGTGTGTCGTCATGACTGAGATGTTCTAGTGTGTCGTCATGACTGAGATGTTCTCGTGTGTCGTAATGACTGAGATGTTCTAGTGTGTCGTAATGACTGAGATGTTCTAGTGTGTCGTAATGACTGAGATGTTCTAGTGTATCATCATGACGGAGATATAGTATGACGTCATGACTGAGATGTTCTAGTGTCGTCATGACTGAGATCTTTTAGTATGTCGTCATGACTGAGATGTTCTAGTGTGTCGTCATGACTGAAATGTTCTAGTGTGTCGTCATGACTGAGATCTTTTAGTATGTCGTCATGACTGAGATGTTCTAGTATGTCGTCATGACTGAGATGTTCTAGTGTGTCGTCATGGCTGAGATGTTCTAGTGTGTCGTCAATACTGAGATGTTCTAGTGTGTCGTCATGACTGAGATGTTGTAGTGTCTCGTCATGACTGAGATGTTCTAGTGTGTCGTCATGGCTGAGATGTTCTAGTGTGTCGTCATGACTGAAATGTTCTAGTGTGTCGTCATGACTGAGATCTTTTAGTATGTCGTCATAGCTGAGATGTTCTAGTGTGTCGTCATGACTGAGATGTTCTAGTGTGTCGTCATGGCAGAGATGTTCTAGTATGATGTCATGGCTGAGATGTTCTAGTATGATGTCATGGCTGAGATGTTCTAGTGTGTCGTCATGACTGAGATGTTTTAGTATGTCGTCATGACTGAGATGTTCTAGTATGATGTCATGACTGAGATGTTCTAGTGTGACGTCACGACTCAGATGTTCTAGTGTGTCATGACTGAGATGTTTTAGTATGATGTCATGGCTGAGATGTTTTAGTATGATGTCATGACTTAGATGTTTAGTATGATGTCATGGCTGAGATGTTCTAGTGTGTCGTCATGGTTGAGATGTTCTAGTGTGTCTTAATGACTGAGATGTTTTAGTGTGTCATCATAGCTGAGATGTTCTAGTATGATGTCATGGTGAGATGTTATATTATGATGTCATGGCTGAGATGTTCTAGTGTGTCGTCATGACTGAGAAGTTTTAGTATGTCGTCATGACTGAGATGTTCTAGTATGATGTCATAACTGAGATGTTCTAGTGTGTCGTCATGACTGAGATGTTTTAGTATATCGTCATGACTGAGATGTTCTAGTATGATGTCATGGCTGAGATGTTCTAGTGTGTCGTCATGATGAGATGTTTTAGTATGTCGTCATGACTGAGATGTTCTAGTGTGTCGTCATGACTGAGATGTTCTAGTGTGACGTCATGACTGAGATGTTCTAGTGTGACGTCACGACTGAGATGTTCTAGTGTGTCGTCATGACTGAGATGTTTTAGTATGTCGTCATGACTGAGATGTTCTAGTATGTCGTCATGACTGAGATATTTTAGTATGATGTCATGACTGAGTTGTTATAGTGTGTCGTAATGACTGAGATGTTCTAGTATGTCGTCATGACTGAGATATTTTAGTATGATGTCATGACTGAGTTGTTATAGGGTGTCGTAATGACTGAGATGTTCTAGTATGATGTCATGGCTGAGATGTTTTAATGTGTCGTCATGACTGAGATGTTCTAGTGTGTCGTCATGACTGAGATATTTTAGTATGATGTCATGACTGAGTTGTTCTAGTGTGTCGTCATGACGAGATGTTCCAGTATGATGTCATGACTGAGTTGTTCTAGTGTGTCGTCATAACAGAGATGTTCTAATATGACGTCATGACAGATATGTTCTAGATTGTCGTCATGTTCGAGATGTTCTAGTCTGACCTCATGGCAGAGATGTTCTAGGTTGTCGTCATGACTGAGATGTTCTAGTGTGAAGTCATGACTGAGATGTTCTAGTGTGTCGTAATGACTGAGATGTTCTAGTGTGTCGTCATGACTGAGATGTTCTAGTGTGTCGTCATGACTGAGATGTTCTCGTGTGTCGTAATGACTGAGATGTTCTAGTGTGTCGTAATGGACTGAGATGTTCTAGTGGTCGTAATGACTGAGATGTTCTAGTGTATCATCATGACGGAGATATAGTATGACGTCATGACTGAGATGTTCTAGTGTCGTCATGACTGAGATGTTCTAGTGTGTCGTCATGACTGAGATGTTCTCGTGTGTCGTAATGACTGAGATGTTCTAGTGTGTCGTAATGACTGAGATGTTCTAGTGTGTCGTAATGACTGAGATGTTCTAGTGTATCATCATGACGGAGATATAGTATGACGTCATGACTGAGATGTTCTAGTGCTGTCATGACTGAGACATTCTAGTTTGCGACGTCCTGACTGAGATGCTAACTCAATCAGTGTGAGCACTTTTAAAGAGATCGACTAAATGTAAACCTCGTGTCATCCTCGGCAAATTCCGTGAGAAGGTAATAAAAGTGCCTCATGGGACGAGTTATTTCTGGCTTAGACTGTGTGAATGTTCCTGATGTTGTTTCTGTAGTGGAGACGTCTGGTTTCTCATTAATTTGTTTAGTGGCATGTTGGTTTGGGGGAGTGGAGAAGGGTGGACGGAGGTAGCTGTGGGGGAGCGCATGAGGAGGGAGTAGGTGAGGAGAGGAGAGAGGCGGGGGTTGCTAGGTTTATTACTGTAGAGGTAAAAGTTAAAAGTGGGGTTTTGCTGTATCGGTTTTGTTGTGGTTGCTGTTGTCTAAATATTGTATGTCGAAGAATTGAGGGTGGGGGCTGTCGTTTGTGCGTGCTATCGCTGCATACGGTTAGTTGTAGTTATTGTAATTACGTCTATTGTAATTATTGATATATGAGGTTAGTTGTAGTTATTGTAATTACGTCTATTGTAATTATTGATATATGAGGTTAGTTGTAGTTATTGTAATTACGTCTATTGTAATTATTGATATATGAGGTTAGTTGTAGTTATTTTAATTACGTCTATTGTAATTATTGATATATGAGGTTAGTTGTAGTTATTTTAATTACGTCTATTGTAATTATGATATATGAGGTTAGTTGTAGTTATTGTAATTACGTCTATTGTAATTATTGATATATGAGGTTTGTTGTAGTTATTGTAATTACGTCTATTGTAATTATTGGTATATGAAGTTAGTTGTAGTAATGTTGTATGAGGTTTGTTGTAGTTAATGTTGTGTGAGAGTTTGTTGTAGTTAATGTTGTGTGAGGTTAGTTGTAGTAATGTTGTGTGAGGTTGTTGTAGTTAATGTTGTGTGAGAGTTTGTTGTAGTTAATGTTGTGTGAGAGTTTGTTGTAGTTAATGTTGTATGAGGTTAGTTGTAGTTAATGTTGTATGAGGTTAGTTGTAGTTAATGTTGTGTGAGAGTTTGTTGTAGTTAATGTTGTGTGAGGTTAGTTGTAGTTAATGTTGTATGAGGTTAGTTGTAGTTAAAGTTGTGTGAGGTTTTTTGTAGTTAATGTTGTGTGAGAGTTTGTTGTAGTTAATGTTGTATGAGGTTAGTTGTAGTTAATGTTGTGTGAGGTTAGTTGTAGTTAATGTTGTATGAGGTTAGTTGTAGTTAATGTTGTATGAGGTTAGTTGTAGTTAATGTGTGTGAGGTTTGTTGTAGTTAATGTTGTATGAGGTTAGTTGTAGTTAATGTTGTATGAGGTTAGTTGTAGTTAATGTTGTGTGAGAGTTAGTTGTATTTAATGTTGTGTGAGGTTTGTTGTAGTTAATGTTGTATGAGGTTAGTTGTAGTTAATGTTGTGTGAGGTTAGTTGTAGTTAATGTTGTGTGAGGTTAGTTGTAGTTAATCTTGTGTGAGGTTTGTTGTATTTAATGTTGTGTGAGGTTTGTTATAGTTAATGTTGTGAGGTTTGTTATAGTTAATGTTGTGTGAGGTTTGTTGTATTTAATGTTGTGTGACGTTTGTTGTAGTTAATGTTGTGTGACGTTTGTTGTAGTTAATGTTGTGTGATGTTTGTTGTAGTTAAAGTTGTGTGAGGTTTGTTGTAGTTAGTGTGAGGTTTGTTTTAGTTAAAGTTGTGTGAGGTTTGTTGTAGTTAATGTGAGGTTTGTTGTATTTAATGTTGTGTGAGGTTTGTTGTATTTAATGTTGTGTGATGTTTGTTGTAGTTAATGTTGTGTGATGTTTGTTGTGGCCTTGTGCTAGTATCCAACACAGCATGATAAATCCACAACACAGAAACTGCAACTCCAAATATTGTGAACAACACGTGTGTTCGACACTTCATGTGATGACACACAAGCCGTCCTCTAGATCTCATACAAATATTTATTCATAAATTTCTTTAGTTACACTTCCTAACTCATATGGATACATATCTTATATGCAAATAAAAGTCACTCATTACACATGAAGTTGGCTATGGCTGTCTAAACATTTATAAAACTATATAGTTTGTGGAACTTTTGTATATGTGTCTAAGGCTACGGTCGATATTGTGACACTCTTCAGGTTCTGAAATTAAATCCACATAACTTCTTTAAATTGGTATAAAATCACACACACGATAACACGACTTCAGTGCATGACTTGTATCAACAACTACGCTTGTCAAATCTGCAAATTCCCAGTCTTGGCCTCCCATATAAACACTGACCTTTAAAGATTTCCTTTGAAACAAATCTTCCTCTCACTGAAACATCTCTGGATAACCCCTCTCTGGATGTTCTGTTTCGAGGTCCACCTAGACTCTATCACAACTCACAACTTCGTCAATCGCATCCTCAGTAAGCAAACTTTTCTTTCCTTCCCTCCCGTCTTGCCCCACCTAATGTTATCTCATGGCTTGCCGTTCACCCCAACCCCACCTTTCCCCCATTCACATCTGACTCGTAATCGCATGCACATTGGAGCTGCTGCTGCTGCTTAGGTTTCTAGCTCAGTGTTTTTACATTTTATTTTTAATTCATGATTTTCTTGTAATACAGAACTTTTCCCAACCTATTTGTCTTCTCACTTCACGTCACTTTCTATTACAGTCCCACTAGTTCTGGTTATTATTATTCTGGTGATTATTAGATATTTGGGAACTTTGTTAACTTCAGAACGGAAGATGTACAAAAGAGGTGAGATGCAGAATGGCTCAGGCAAAAGCAGCTTTCCAAAAAATGAGGAAGATACTATGCAATCCATTTTTGACAATAGAAACAAGAAAATGAGTTCTTAAATGTTATGTAGAGCCAGTCTTAACATATGGATGCGAGTCATGGACAATAGGACAACAGACAAGAAAATCAATGGAGTCTATAGAAATGTGGTTTTACAGAAGAATGTTGAGAATACCATGGACAGCTAAGAAGAGTAATGAAGATGTTCTGAGAGAAGTCAAAGCAAAAAGAGAGCTAATTTCCAATGTTAGGAAGAAACAATCATCATTTTTTGGCCATGTAATGAGAAGAGAACAACTGGAATATATTGTAACAACCGGAAAAATTGAGGGACGAAAAGATAGAGGGAAGCAAAGAGAAAAAATACCAGACAGCTTAAGAGAATGGCTTGGCAGAAGGTCAACAACAGAAATGATAAATAGCTGCCGAGATCGAAAGTTGTGGAGAGACATGATCACCTACGCCACTATGCCCGGTACTTGATGATGATGATGAGTTCTGGTTACTCTACAATATGTTCTTTAGTCCATCTTCATTTCGTTGTCCCTGTTTGTGTTCGTGTTTCCTGAAGAAGGTCTGCATGTTGGCCGAAACGTCATCAAGATTTTGTTTTGTTTCTATTTTGTAAAGCTGTCACCTTACTTTGTAGGAGTGTACGTTACACCCCACCACTTGCTATTTGCTGCCAGCTTTACCGCAGCACTATGCCAGCTTTACTGCAGCACTATATCAGCTTTACCGCAGCACTATGCCAGCTTTACCGCAGCACTATGCCAGCTTTACCGCAGCACTATGCCAGCTTTACCGCAGCACTATGCCAGCTTTACCGCAGCACTACAATTATTTGTCTGTTTAGCCCAATATCTGGGATGTGCCGCGTATGTAGCAATCTATCAAACGTGTTAAACGTTCAGCTGCTACAATTATTGTAGCGTGAGGTTTGTTGTAGTTAATGCTGTGGTTATTGTAGCGTGAGGTTTGTTGTAGTTATTGCTGTGGTTATTGTAGCGTGAGGTTTGTTGTAGTTAATGTTGTGGTTATTGTAGCGTGAGGTTTGTTGTAGTTATTGCTGTGGTTATTGTAGCGCGAGGTTTGTTGTAGTTATTGCTGTGGTTATTGTAACGTGAGGTTTGTTGTAGTTATTGCTGTGGTTATTGTAGCGCGAGGTTTGATGTAGTTATTGCTGTGGTTATTGTAACGTGAGGTTTGTTGTAGTTATTGCTGTGGTTATTGTAGCGTGAGGTTTGTTGTAGTTATTGCTGTGGTTATTGTAGTGTGAGGTTTGTTGTAGTTATTGCTGTGGTTATTGTAGCGTGAGGTTTGTTGTAGTTATTGCTGTGGTTATTGTAGCGTGAGGTTTGTTGTAGTTATTGCTGTGGTTATTGTAGCGTGAGGTTTGTTGTAGTTATTGCTGTGGTTATTGTAGCGTGAGGTTTGTTGTAGTTATTGCTGTAGTTATTGTAAAGTGAGGTTTGTTGTAGTTATTGCTGTGGTTATTGTAAGATGAGGTTTGTTGTAGTTATTGCTGTGGTTATTGTAAAGTGAGGTTTGTTGTAGTTATTGCTGTGGTTATTGTAACGTGAGGTTTGTTGTAGTTATTGCTGTGGTTATTGTAGCGCGAGGTTTGATGTAGTTATTGCTGTGGTTATTGTAAAGTGAGGTTTGTTGTAGTTATTGCTGTGGTTATTGTAGCGTGAGGTTTGTTGTAGTTATTGCTGTGGTTATTGTAGTGTGAGGTTTGTTGTAGTTATTGCTGTGGTTATTGTAGCGTGAGGTTTGTTGTAGTTATTGCTGTGGTTATTGTAGCGTGAGGTTTGTTGTAGTTATTGCTGTGGTTATTGTAGCGTGAGGTTTGTTGTAGTTATTGCTGTGGTTATTGTAGCGTGAGGTTTGTTGTAGTTATTGCTGTAGTTATTGTAAAGTGAGGTTTGTTGTAGTTATTGCTGTGGTTATTGTAAGATGAGGTTTGTTGTAGTTATTGCTGTGGTTATTGTAAAGTGAGGTTTGTTGTTGTTATTGCTGTGGTTATTGTAAAATGAGGTTTGTTGTAGTTATTGCTGTGGTTATTGTAGAGTGAGGTTTGTTGTAGTTATTGTAGAGTGAGGTTTGTTGTAGTTATTGTAAAGTGAGGTTTGTTGTAGTTATTGTAAAGTCAGGTTTGTTGTGGTTATTGTAAAGTGAGGTTTGTTGTGGTTGTTGTAAAGTGAGGTTTGTTGTAGTTATTGTAAAGTCAGGTTTGTTGTGGTTATTGTAAAGTGAGGTTTGTTGTGGTTGTTGTAAAGTGAGGTTTGTTGTAGTTATTGTAAAGTGAGGTTGTTGTAGTTATTGTAAAGTGAGGTTTGTTGTAGTTATTGTAAAGTGAGGTTTGTTGTAGTTATTGTAAAGTCAGGTTTGTTGTGGTTATTGTAAAGTGAGGTTGTTGTAGTTATTGTAAAGTCAGGTTGGTTGTAGTTATTGTAAGTCAGGTTTGTTGTGGTTATTGTAAAGTGAGGTTTGTTGTAGTTATTGTAAAGTGAGGTTTGTTGTAGTTATTGTAAAGTGAGGTTTGTTGTAGTTATTGTAAAGTGAGGTTTGTTGTAGTTATTGTAAAGTGAGGTTTGTTGTAGTTATTGTAAAGTGAGGTTGGTTGTAGTTATTGTAAAGTGAGGTTGGTTGTAGTTATTGTAAAGTGAGGTTTGTTGTGCTTATTGTAAAGTGAGGTTTGTTGTGGTTATTGTAAAGTGAGGTTGGTTGTAGTTATTGTAAAGTGAGGTTGTTGTAGTTATTGTAAAGTGAGGTTTGTTGTAGTTATTGTTGTAGTTATTGTAAAGTGAGGTTTGTTATAGTTATTGTTGTAGTTATTGTAAAGTGAGGTTTGTTATAGTTATTGTTGTAGTTATTGTAAAGTGAGGTTTGTTGTAGTTATTGTTGTATTATTGTTGTAGTTATTGTAAAGTGAGGTTTGTTGTAGTTATTGTTGTAGTTATTGTTTAGTTATTGTAAAGTGAGGTTTGTTGTAGTTATTGTTGTGGTTATTGTAAAGTGAGGTTTGTTGTAGTTATTGTAAAGTGAGGTTTGTTGTAGTTATTGTAAGTGAGGTTTGTTGTAGTTATTGTAAAGTGAGGTTTGTTGTAGTTATTGTAAAGTGAGGTTTGTTGTAGTTATTGTAAAGTGAGGTTTGTTGTGCTTATTGTAAAGTGAGGTTTGTTGTAGTTATTGTAAAGTGAGGTTTGTTGTAGTTATTGTAAAGTCAGGTTTGTTGTGGTTATTGTAAAGTGAGGTTGTTGTAGTTATTGTAAAGTGAGGTTTGCTGTAGTTATTGTAAAGTGAGGTTTGTTGTAGTTATTGTAAAGTGAGGTTTGTTGTAGTTATTGCTGTGGTTATTGTAGAGTGAGGTTTGTTGTAGTTATTGTAAAGTGAGGTTTGTTGTAGTTATTGTAAAGTGAGGTTTGTTGTAGTTATTGTAAAGTCAGGTTTGTTGTGGTTATTGTAAAGTGAGGTTTGTTGTAGTTATTGTAAAGTCAGGTTTGTTGTAGTTATTGTAATGTCAGGTTTGTTGTGGTTATTGTAAAGTGAGGTTTGTTGTAGTTATTGTAAAGTGAGGTTTGTTGTAGTTATTGTAAAGTGAGGTTTGTTGTAGTTATTGTAAAGTGAGGTTTGTTGTAGTTATTGTAAAGTGAGGTTTGTTGTAGTTATTGTAAAGTGAGGTTTGTTGTAGTTATTGTAAAGTGAGGTTTGTTGTGCTTATTGTAAAGTGAGGTTGGTTGTAGTTATTGTAAAGTGAGGTTGGTTGTAGTTATTGTAAAGTGAGGTTTGTTGTAGTTATTGTAAAGTGAGGTTGGTTGTAGTTATTGTAAAGTGAGGTTGGTTGTAGTTATTGTAAAGTGAGGTTGGTTGTAGTTATTGTAAAGTGAGGTTGGTTGTAGTTATTGTAAAGTGAGGGTTGTTGTAGTTATTGTAAAGTGAGGTTTGTTGTAGTTATTGTAAAGTGAGGTTTGTTGTGTTATTGTAAAGTGAGGTTTGTTGTAGTTATTGTAAAGTGAGGTTTTGTTGTAGTTATTGTAAAGTGAGGTTGGTTGTAGTTATTGTAAAGTGAGGTTGGTTGTAGTTATTGTAAAGTGAGGTTTGTTGTGGTTATTGTAAAGTGAGGTTGGTTGTAGTTATTGTAAAGTGAGGTTGGTTGTAGTTATTGTAAAGTGAGGTTGGTTGTAGTTATTGTAAAGTGAGGTTGGTTGTAGTTATTGTAAAGTGAGGGTTGTTGTAGTTATTGTAAAGTGAGGTTTGTTGTAGTTATTGTAAAGTGAGGTTTGTTGTGGTTATTGTAAAGTGAGGTTTGTTGTAGTTATTGTAAAGTGAGGTTTTGTTGTAGTTATTGTAAAGTGAGGTTGTTGTAGTTATTGTAAAGTGAGGTTTGTTGTGGTTATTGTAAAAGTGAGGTTTGTTGTAGTTATTGTTGTAGTTATTGTTGTAGTTATTGTTGTAGTTATTGTAAAGTGAGGTTTGTTATAGTTATTGTTGTAGTTATTGCAAAGTGAGGTTTGTTATAGTTATTGTTGTAGTTATTGTAAAGTGAGGTTTGTTATAGTTATTGTTGTAGTTATTGTAAAGTGAGGTTTGATATAGTTATTGTTGTAGTTATTGTAAAGTGAGGTTTGTATAGTTATTGTTGTAGTTATTGTAAAGTGAGGTTTGTTGTAGTTATTGTTGTAGTTATTGTTGTAGTTATTGTAAAGTGAGGTTTGTTGTAGTTATTGTTGTAGTTATTGTTGTAGTTATTGTAAAGTGAGGTTTGTTGTAGTTATTGTTGTAGTTATTGTAAAGTGAGGTTTGTTGTAGTTATTTTAAAGTGAGGTTTGTTGTAGTTATTGTAAAGTGAGGTTTGTTGTAGTTATTGTAAAGTGAGGTTTGTTGTAGTTATTGTAAAGTGAGGTTTGTTGTAGTTATTGTAAAGTGAGGTTTGTTGTAGTTATTGTAAAGTGAGGTTTGTTGTGTTATTGTAAAGTGAGGTTTGTTGTAGTTATTGTAAAGTGAGGTTTGTTGTAGTTATTGTAAAGTCAGGTTTGTTGTGGTTATTGTAAAGTGAGGTTTGTTGTAGTTATTGTAAAGTGAGGTTTTGTAGTTATTGTAAAGTGAGGTTTGTTGTAGTTATTGTAAAGTGAGGTTTGTTGTAGTTATTGTAAATTGAGGTTGGTTGTAGTTATTGTAAAGTGAGGTTGGTTGTAGTTATTGTAAAGTGAGGTTTGTTGTAGTTATTGTAAAGTGAGGTTTGTTGTGGTTATTGTAAAGTGAGGTTGGTTGTAGTTATTGTAAAGTGAGGTTGGTTGTAGTTATTGTAAAGTGAGGTTGGTTGTAGTTATTGTAAAGTGAGGTTGGTTGTAGTTATTGTAAAGTGAGGTTGGTTGTAGTTATTGTAAAGTGAGGTTTGTTGTAGTTATTGTAAAGTGAGGTTGTTGTGGTTATTGTAAAGTGAGGTTTGTTGTAGTTATTGTAAAGTGAGGTTTGTTGTGGTTATTGTAAATTGAGGTTTGTTGTAGTTATTGTTGTAGTTATTGTTGTAGTTATTGTAAAGTGAGGTTTGTTATAGTTATTGTTGTAGTTATTGTAAAGTGAGGTTTGTTATAGTTATTGTTGTAGTTATTGTAAAGTGAGGTTTGTTATAGTTATTGTTGTAGTTATTGTAAAGTGAGGTTTGTTATAGTTATTGTTGTAGTTATTGTAAAGTGAGGTTTGTTATAGTTATTGTTGTAGTTATTGTAAAGTGAGGTTTGTTGTAGTTATTGTTGTAGTTTTTGTTGTAGTTATTGTAAAGTGAGGTTTGTTTTAGTTATTGTTGCAGTTATTGTAAAGTGAGGTTTGTTGTAGTTATTGTAAAGTGAGGTTTGTTGTAGTTATTGTAAAGTGAGGTTTGTTGTAGTTATTGTAAAGTGAAGTTTGTTGTAGTTATTGTAAAGTGAAGTTTGTTGTAGTTATTGTTGTGGTTGTTCCTGTATGTAACTACAACATAACTGCAACATGAGTGCCCCGTCCTCTGCTCGCCCTCGTTGTCCCATCCTGCTAAGCTTCCTAGAATCTCCAACATTCTCGTGGTCGACCCCTTGAGTCTAGTGCCGACAGATACAAGAAATGTTGGATGTTGTCAGGTGACCTTAGACAGGTCATGTTGTGTAACAGAAAAAGTTGTTGTAGTTATTGTAAAGTGAGGTTTGTTGTGGTTATTGTAAAGTGAGGTTTGTTGTAGTTATTGTTGTAGTTATTGTTGTAGTTATTGTAAAGTGAGGTTTGTTATAGTTATTGTTGTAGTTATTGTAAAGTGAGGTTTGTTATAGTTATTGTTGTAGTTATTGTAAAGTGAGGTTTGTTATAGTTATTGTTGTAGTTATTGTAAAGTGAGGTTTGTTATAGTTATTGTTGTAGTTATTGTAAAGTGAGGTTTGTTATAGTTATTGTTGTAGTTATTGTAAAGTGAGGTTTGTTGTAGTTATTGTTGTAGTTATTGTAAAGTGAGGTTTGTTGTAGTTATTGTAAAGTGAGGTTTGTTGTAGTTATTGTAAAGTGAGGTTTGTTGTAGTTATTGTAAAGTGAGATTTGTTGTAGTTATTGTAAAGTGAAGTTTGTTGTAGTTATTGTTGTGGTTGTTCCTGTATGTAACTACAACATAACTGCAACATGAGTGCCCCGTCCTCTGCTCGCCCTCGTTGTCCCATCCTGCTAAGCTTCCTAGAATCTCCAACATTCTCGTGGTCGACCCCTTGAGTCTAGTGCCGACAGATACAAGAAATGTTGGATGTTGTCAGGTGACCTTAGACAGGTCATGTTGTGTAACAGCATTCTTCCTGAATGTGTGGTGTTACTGAGAGGCACTGGAGCGGCGCGGATTTCTGTGGGCCATTCAAAGCGGGACATTCAACGCGGGCCATTCACGTATGAACTTGTACATCTGATCTGGTGGGAAACGTTTGTGCTAATTTTTTAAATTTTATTTTTAGCAAAATAGTTTGATGACAAGCAAAAACTATGGACTAGATATGAATATCAAAAAGACTAAAACTATGATCATAAACAAAGAAGATACTCAAAACCCGCAAGTGGATATAAAAATAGAAGGAATAGACCTGGAGACAGCTCAGAACTACAACTTGGACATACTATAACCAGTGATGGAAAATGTACAACTGAAATAAACAATAGAATAGGAATGGCAAAAAGTAATTTTAATGTCATGAAGAACATACTAACATCAAAACAAATAACACCAGGGCTAAAACTAAGAATAGCAAAATGTTACATCTTCTCAATATTCCTGTATGGTGCAGAAACATGGACATTAGACAAGAAAACAGAACAGAGAATTGAAGCCTTTTGAAATGTGGATTATAGAAGAATATATGGTAGAATTGGATGGAAAGAAAAGAAAACAAACGATGAAGTTGTAAAACAACTGAAAATAAAAAGAGAACTACTAAATACAATTAAGACAAGACAAATGAAATTTTGAGGCACGTTAAAGGACACAACAGCCGACTAAAAGTAATATAGGGAAAATACAAGGTAGCAGATGCAGACCAAGACTAACATGGACGAGTTACATCAAAAGATGGACAAGTCAATCTATGACAATCTGCACCATCAAAGCAAGAGACAGAGCAGAATGGCGCTCCATGGTAGCCAACCTTCGTTGCGGAGAAGGCACTCGATGATGATGATGAAAATAGTTTGGGCTTTTTTTAGCCGCTTGTACAGCATTGAGGAAAGCTTTCTAGCCGCAACGGCAAAGTTACTAGTTCTTGAATTCTGTCAGATACAACGATTAGGGTATGTTGTTACTTCCAATCTTGAAAACATGCGACCCTGTACATATGTATTTATGTTTAACGAGAGCGAGAGAGACAGAGAGAGATAGAGAGATAGAGAGAGAGAGAAAAGGGGAGCAGTAAATCATGTCAAATCATCGGACAGTTATCACCACTATTGTCCAACAAGAAAATAACTCTGGAGGTAAAACGGGCACTATACAATACAATCTTCATCCCAACGTTGTGCTGCCAATGCCGGACCTGGACCCTAGATGCAAGAACAATAAGAAAAATAACCTCTACAGAGATGAAATGTGTTAGACGAATGACAGGAAACAGTCTGAGAGATAAGATCAAAAATGAAGAACTGAGGAAAAAGTTAGGCATAATTCCCGCCATATAGAGTACATAAAAAAACAACAGATAAAATGGTTTGGCATCCCAAAAAGCTAGGAAGAAGTTGGTTATTCTAAGAAAGCTGTGTGGAACCACGTGGGGTGCGAGTGGGAAAATACTCAGTAAAGTTTACCATCAGAGTATACGCCCACATTTAGAATATGGATCATCTGCATGGTGCTCAGCATCAAACACCACACTGCAAGAACTGGATAAAGTACAAAACCAGGCACTTAGGGTCATCTCAGGAGCAATGAAATCAACACCAATATTGGAGATGGAGAAATTGTGGTGGATACCAGCATTGAGAGAACGGAGGGAGACAAAGGTGCTGATACAGGCAGAAAAATTTGCATGCTGGGGTATCCAATGAAGGACAGATTAAAAAAATTTGCATTGGGACGGCTCAAGAGAAGCAGTTTTATCCACCAAGCCAAGCGAATTTGTAGACAAACACCAGACATGCCAAGAGTTGTTAACCCCCTACTGCCCATACCAGAACAGACTCCCTGGACAGAGGAATCAGGATTATCAGTTCAAATACGGACAGAAGTGAAAGGAATAGTTGACAAAGAGGAACAGAATAGTCTACAGCGAAAAACAATAACTCTCAGTCTCCGTATGAAGAATACCCACAAGACCTATGGGTTCGTGTGTACACAGATGGATCAGCACAGAATGCAGTAAATAATGGGGGAGCAGGTGCGTATATAGAGCACCCAAATAACACTAGGGATATGAATAAAATAGCAATATGGAAATATTGTCACAATTATGATGCAGAAATACAAGCAATAAAGTTGGCAATAGAAAAACTGCTGAACAGTAATCTTAGTCCACAGCCTGTAGTGTTTTTGACAGATGCAAGATCAGTACTCCAGGCACTACAATCCAGAAAATTACCACATCTGCAGACCTTATTGACTGAACTCTGCGAGCACCACAGGGTTGCCCTGCAGTGGATCCCATCTCACTGTGGAATACCAGGAAATGATAAAGTGGATCGGTTGGCAAAGGAAGGTGCAACAGGCACACAACTAGATACACCGGTTACATACCATCATAAGAAACAGATAAGGATAAACATAACAGTAGGAGAGGCCAACAGAAGAGCAAAAGATGGATTGATGGAATATTAGAAACACTAGGAAACATAACAGCAGGAGAGGTCAACAGAAGAGTAAAGAACCGCAAATGATATTTCCTCTCGACGCTGAAAGGTAAATAAGAAAGAAAAGAAGAGGTGGAGGAAAATGAAGCGTGAGGGAGCACTTGAAAAAAAAGAAATTTGGAAGAGGTTTACTAGCAGGAGATATGGGGTTGTGTGAGTGAGTGAGTGAGTGAGTGGGTGAGTGAGTGAGTGTGTGAGTGATTGTGTGAGTGAGTGGTGAGTGTGTGAGTGAGTGAGTGAGTGAGTGAGTGAGTGAGTGAGTGATTGATTGAGTGAGTGGGTGAGTGAGTGAGTGAGTGAGTGAGTGAGTGATTGAGTGAGTGATTGAGTGAGTGTGTGAGTGAGTGAGTGAGTGAGTGATTGAGTGATTGAGTGAGTGAGTGATTGAGTGAGTGAGTGGGTGAGTGAGTGAGTGATTGAGTGAGTGAGTGATTGAGTGAGTGATTGAGTGAGTGAGTGAATGAGTGAGTGGGTGGGTGGGTGAGTGAGTGAGTGAGTGAGTGAGTGTGTGAGTGAGTGATTGAGTGGGTGGGTGAGTGAGTGAGTGAGTGAGTGAGTGGGTGAATGAGTGAGTGAGTGGGTGGTGAGTGAGTGAGTGAGTGAGTGAGTGAGTGAGTGAGTGATTGAGTGAGTGAGTGAGAGTGAGTGAGTGTGTGAGTGAGTGAGTGAGTGAGTATGTGAGTGAGTGAGTGTGTGAGTGAGTGAGTGAGGGGGTGAGTGAGTGAGTGAGTGATTGAGTGTGTGAGTGAGTGGGTGAGTGAGTGAGTGGGTGAGTGAGTGGGTGAGTGAGTGAGTGAGTGAGTGTGTGAGTGAGTGAGTGATTGAGTGCGTGAGTGAGTGAGTGAGTGAGTGAGTGGGTGAGTGAGTGGGTGGTGAGTGAGTGAGTGATTGAGTGTGTGAGTGAGTGAGTGAGTGAGTGAGTGAGTGAGTGAGTGAGTGAGTGAGTGAGTGAGTGAGTGGTGGTGAGTGAGTGAGTGATTGAGTGTGTGAGTGAGTGAGTGATTGAGTGAGTGAGTGAGTGAGTGAGTGAGTGATTGAGTGAGTGAGTGAGTGAGTGAGTGAGTGAGTGAGTGAGTGAGTGATTGAGTGAGTGATTGAGTGAGTGACTGAGAGAGTGAGTGAGTGGGTGGGTGAGTGAGTGAGTGAATGAGTGAGTGAGTGGGTGGGTGGGTGGGTGAGTGAATGAGTGATTGATTGAGTGAGTGAGTGAGTGAGTGTGTGAGTGAGTGAGTGAGTGTGTGAATGAGTGAGTGTGTGAGTGAGTGAGTGAGTGAGTGAGTGATTGAGTGAGTGAGTGAGTGAGTGAGTGAGTGAGTGAGTGAGTGAGTGAGTGAGTGAGTGAGTGATTGATTGAGTGAGTGAGTGAGTGATTGATTGAGAGTGAGTGAGTGATTGAGAGAGTGAGTGAGTGATTGTGAGAGTGAGTGAGTGAGTGATGTGAGAGTGAGTGAGTGAGTGATTGTGAAAGTGAGTGAGTGAGTGAGAGAATGAGTGAGTCAGTGATTAAGAGAGTGAGTGAGTGAGAGAGTGAGTGAGTGAGTGAGTGAGTGAGTGAGTGAGTGAGTGAGTGAGTGAGTGAGTGAGTGAGTGAGAAAGTGAGTGATTGAGTGAGTGATTGAGTGAGTGAGTGAGTGAGTGAGTGAGTGAGTGAGTGAGTGAGTGAGTGAGTGAGTGAGTGAGTGAGTGAGTGAGTGAGAGAGAAAAAATCAAAATGTAAGTAGACAGACTTCCAAAACAGAAATCAGCTGAGACCTGGCCAGATATAAGTGACTGTCTCTACACCCCAGCTGTAAATGTGTTCCTGACTTCCACAACATGTCAATCCTGTGATTATCTCAGAATTGTACATAAATAATTGATTACCTCGACGTGGGTACGGGTTCGGCGGAGTTACCGAGCTGTAAATGTGTACCTGACTCGCCAATATCAGATAAAACACTGGCAAACCGCTCCCACCAAAGTGATGTTGTACATGACACAATGTGTGTGTGCTTGTGTGTGTGTGTACTTGTGTGTGTGTGTTAAATACGAGCTAAGATATCCTTCCTTCTACGCGCCACTTCCCACATACAAACACACACATCACTTGTTGATGTTCAGGACAAAGCTGTTTGATACACCCTAAATATCGCATATTAGTTCTAGTGGATCCATGACCACATTCGCGTCTACAAATGCATTGAGTTGGCCTGCTGGATGTCTTATCTTACTAAAAGCCTGCGGGCTGAAAGGAATCCCCCAATGTTTGTGACGTTTTCAGCTTTGCGAGCAGGGTCAGTGGTGGGTGAAATGACGTCGGTCGTCTATAGTTCGCGTGGCTAAAGTCGTCACAAACTATTGGTGATTCCAAGATTTAACTTTCAGCCTGCAAGCCTTAGTAGTTGTGTGGGCGTGGCTTCAACCGTGAACGTTACAACCTACAAAGTATGTGTTTTAGTGACAGCCTCACTGGTGAGAACTGCACGCACCCTTTATTTGTTCTCTACATCTTACGTCACGCCTTTGTCTGACATATACAAACCAACCATTGATGTGAGAACTGCATACACTTTCTCTTTGTTCTTACATCTTACGTCAAGCCTTTGTCTGACATATACAAACCAACCATTGATGTGAGAACTGCATACACTTTCTCTTTGTTCTGCATATTTTACGTCACTCCTCAGTCTGACATATACAACTCCCCCGCCCCGCCCCCGCCCCCTCCCCACAATTGATGTGAGAACTGCATGCACCTTCTCTTTGTTCTTACATCTTACGTCAAGCCTTTGTCTGACATATACAAACCAACCATTGATGTGAGAACTGCATACACTTTCTCTTTGTTCTTACATCTTACGTCACGCCTTTGTCTGACATATACAAACCAACCATTGATGTGAGAACTGCACACACTTTCTCTTTGTTCTTACATCTTACGTCACGCCTTTGTCTGACATATACAACCAACCATTGATGTGAGAACTGCATACACTTTCTCTTTGTTCTGCATATTTTACGTCACTCCTCAGTCTGACATATACAACTCCCCCGCCACTCCCCCGCCCCCTCCCCCACAATTGATGTGAGAACTGCATGCACCTTCTCTTTGTTCTTACATCTTACGTCACGCCTTTGTCTGACATATACAAACCAACCATTGATGTGAGAACTGCATACACTTTCTCTTTGTTCTGTACATGTTACGTCACTCCTCAGTCTGATATATACAAACCTCCCCCCCACCCACCACCCCTTGAAGTGAGAACCAGCCCGCCCCCTACCGTGTAACCTGAGAGCACCGTGAACGTCCTTGACTTCTGATTTCTTCAAGTTTGTTAAAATCTGCAATATCAAAGATACGTGGCTGAGTCAGATGTTTTTGGTGAGAAAATAAATAAGGAGTCAGATGTTACAAAAATGTATATCTTGACGGCATTTCACCATTACTAGAGTCTGTCGGGCTGGGGGGGGGGGGCCGAAGAATAAAGTGCTTATCCAGTGCAGTCATTGCGGGGTGTTCGGGTCGGAGTTTTTATTTCACTGCCTGGGAGAATCAACTGTTGACACTAGAGGGGTTTGAACAACCGCTCTCTTGGTTGGAGCTCTACAAGTTAACTGTCTGACTAGCCACTCTCTTGGTTGGAGCTCTACAAGTTATCTATCTGACCAGCCACTCTCTTGGTTGGAGCTCTACAAGTTATCTATCTGACTAGCCACTCTCTTGGTTGGAGCTCTACAAGTTATCTATCTGACTAGCCACTCTCTTGGTTGGAGCTCTACAAGTTATCTATCTGACCAGCCACTCTCTTGGTTGGAGCTCTACAAGTTATCTATCTGACCAGCCACTCTCTTGGTTGGATCTCTACAAGTTATCTGTCTGACTAGCCACTCTCTTGGTTGGAGCTCTACAAGTTATCTATCTGATCAGCCACTCTCTTGGTTGGAGCTCTACAAGTTATCTATCTGACAGCCACTCTCTTGGTTGGAGCTCTACAAGTTATCTATCTGATCAGCCACTCTCTTAGTTGGAGCTCTACAAGTTATCTATCTGATCAGCCACTCTCTTGGTTGGAGCTCTACAAGTTATCTATCTGACAGCCACTCTCTTGGTTGGAGCTCTACAAGTTATCTATCTGACTAGCCACTCTCTTGGTTGGAGCTCTACAAGTTATCTATCTGACCAGCCACTCTCTTGGTTGGAGCTCTACAAGTTATCTATCTGACTAGCCACTCTCTTGGTTCGATCTCTACAAGTTATCTATCTGACTAGCCACTCTCTTGGTTGGAGCTCTACAAGTTATCTATCCGACCAGCCACTCTCTTGGTTGAAGCTCTACAAGTTATCTATCCGACGAGCCACTCTCTTGGTTGGAGCTCTACACGTTATCTATCTGACAAGCCACTCTCTTGGTTGGAGCTCTACAAGTTATCTATCTGACTAGCCACTCTCTTAGTTGAAGCTCTACAAGTTATCTATCTGACCAGCCACTCTCTTGGTTGGAGCTCTACAAGTTATCTATCTGACTAGCCACTCTCTTGGTTGGAGCTCTACAGGTTATCTATCTGACTAGCCACTCTCTTGGTTGAAGCTCTACAAGTTATCTATCTGACCAGCCACTCTCTTGGTTCGATCTCTACAAGTTATCTATCCGACCAGCCACTCTCTTGGTTGGAGCTCTACAAGTTATCTATCCGACGAGCCACTCTCTTGGTTGGAGCTCTACAAGTTATCTATCCGACGAGCCACTCTCTTGGTTGGAGCTCTACAAGTTATCTATCTGACCAGCCACTCTCTTGGTTGGAGTTCTACAAGTTATCTATCTGACTAGCCACTCTTTTGGTTGGAGCTCTACAAGTTATCTATCTGACTAGCCACTGTCTTGGTTGAAGCTCTACAAGTTATCTATATGACCAGCCACTCTCTTGGTTGCAGCTCTACAAGTTATCTATCCGACCAGCCACTCTCTTGGTTGCAGCTCTACAAGTTATCTATCCGACCAGCCACTCTCTTGGTTGGAGCTCTACAAGTTATCTATCTGACCAGCCACTCTCTTGGTTGGAGTTCTACAAGTTATCTATCTGACTAGCCACTCTTTTGGTTGGAGCTCTACAAGTTATCTATCTGACTAGCCACTGTCTTGGTTGAAGCTCTACAAGTTATCTATATGACCAGCCACTCTCTTGGTTGCAGCTCTACAAGTTATCTATCCGACCAGCCACTCTCTTGGTTGCAGCTCTACAAGTTATCTATCCGACCAGCCACTCTCTTGGTTGGAGCTCTACAAGTTATCTATCCTACCAGCCACTCTCTTGGTTGGAGCTCTACAAGTTATCTATCTGACTAGCCACTCTCTTGGTTGAAGCTCTACAAGTTATCTATCTGACCAGCCACTCTCTTGGTTCGATCTCTACAAGTTATCTATTCGACCAGCCACTCTCTTGGTTGGAGCTCTACAAGTTATCTATATGACCAGCCACTCTCTTGGTTGCAGCTCTACAAGTTATCTATCCGACCAGCCACTCTCTTGGTTGCAGCTCTACAAGTTATCTATCCGACCAGCCACTCTCTTGGTTGCAGCTCTACAAGTTATCTATCCGACCAGCCACTCTCTTGGTTGGAGCTCTACAAGTTATCTATCCGACCAGCCACTCTCTTGGTTGCAGCTCTACAAGTTATCTATCCGACCAGCCACTCTCTTGGTTGGAGCTCTACAAGTTATCTATCCTACCAGCCACTCTCTTGGTTGCAGCTCTACAAGTTATCTATCCGACCAGCCACTCTCTTGGTTGGAGCTCTACAAATTATCTATCCGACCAGCCACTCTCTTGGTTGCAGCTCTACAAATTATCTATCCGACGAGCCACTCTCTTGGTTGCAGCTCTACAAATTGCATATCCGACCAGCCACTCTTCTCAGACATAAATTATAGAAATCAAATCAAGGATTAAGAGATTATTTGTGAGAAAACTGCCCTATTGTCTAGTTATCACGTGACCTACCAATATCTAAACTCTGGCCATCATCATCTTTCCCATCACCTTGAGATCTGTTTATATTTGTCGCTTCAGACTAGTTGTGTTGAACCCTATGAAGAATTTTGCCTGAACGTTGCAATGTGTCTTATCTGTGTATTAGTTTAACTGCTTGTTACGTTGTGTGTTTATTTGACATTTACAACTGTTAGTAGAGATCGCATGCAGGGACCGGGTATAATCGTTTCGTTACTACGATGTGGTCTATACAGGGTACAGTGAGAGTTAAAAAAAAAAAGGTAAAGTACCCCGTCACGCCAAGTGGCGTATAGGGAAATATGGTGTTAGTGACCCTATATTTTACAGACCTTCAGCACATGATTTTTGGGGTAATGTGGTCGGTATTACACCCGTGCTGCTTTACTTTCCCAGAAAAAAAATCCGGTACCCATTTAAGGCTGGGTGAACCCGGAAGCCGTCGGTTGGGATCAAACCCTACCCCTTGTCCGTAGTAGTCCAGTTCACTAACCACTGAGCTATCGCGGCTCCCTGTACAGTGAGAGGGGGGCTAGTTTATGAGGAAATATGTCATCTATACAGGTTACAATGTAAGAGGGACTAGTTAATGAGGAAATATGTGATCTATTCAGATTACAATGTAAGAGGAACTAGGTAATGAGGAAATATGTGGACTATATAGGTTACAATGCAAGAGGGACTAGGTAATGAGGAAATATGTGGTCTATACAGATTACAATGTAAGAGGGTCTATGTAATGAGGAAATATGTGATCTATACAGGTTACAATGCAAGAGGGACTAGGTAATGAGGAAATATGTGGTCTATACAGGTTACAATGCAAGAGGGACTAGGTAATGAGGAAATATGTGATCTATACAGGTTGCATTGTAGGAGGGACTAGGTAATGAGGAAATATGTGATCTATACAGGTTACATTGTAAGAGGGACTAGGTAATGAGGAAATATGTGGTCTATACAGGTTACAATGTAAGAGGGACTAGGTAATGAGGAAATATGTGATCTATACAGGTTACAATGTAAGAGGGTATATGTAATGAGGAAATATGTGGTCTATACAGGTTACAATGTAAGAGGGACAAGTTAATGAGGAAATATGTGGTCTATACAGGTTACAATGTAAGAGGGTCTATATAATGAGGAAATATGTGGTTTATACAGGTTACAATGTAAGAGGGACTAGGTAATGAGGAAATATGTGATCTATACATATGCTACAATATAATAGAGGCTGCATGGCTTAAATAGAATTGACAGAAGACTTCACAATAGAATCTGCAAATGTGGTCTGCTGGAGTTATGGAAGCTACAATAGACTCGGTCTTACAAGATCTGCAGGTCTGTATTTGGGCGAAATAATGTCTTTGCCGAGTGTGATCTTACAAAGATCTGCAGGTCTGTATTTGGGCGGAATAATGTCTTTAACGAGTGCGATCTTACAAGATCTGCAGGTCTGTAGTTGGGCGAAATAATGTCTTTAACGAGTGCGATCTTACAAGATCTGCAAATTTTGAGTTTTCTTTGAGGGTCCCGTTCCCCATGTAGGGTCCAACATCACGGTGTGAGAACCTCTGGACAAATAAAACCTGTAGCGCGGGTTGCCAGGAAAATGTTCAAATTCAAATTTGGCACCTTTTATTGAATGATATTTGTTGTTGTTGAATTTGTTAACCGTCACTCAACCAATAGTTCACTCAATGTTGAATGTTGTTGTTGTTGCTGTTGTTGTTGTTGCTGTTGTTGTTGCTGTTGTTGTTGTTGTTGCTGTTGTTGTTGTTGCTGTTATTGTTGTTGTTGTTGTTGTTGTTGTTATTGTTGCTGTTGTTGCTGTTGTTGTTGTTGTTGTTGTTGTTGTTGTTGTTGTGCTGTTGTTGTTGTTGCTGTTGTTGTTGTTGTTGCTGTTGTTGTTGTTGTTGTGTTGCTGTTGTTGTTGATGTTGTTGTTGTTGCTGTTGTTGTTGTTGCTGTTGTTGTTGTTGTGTTGTTGTTGTTGCTGTTGTTGTTGTTGTTGCTGTTGTTGTTGTTGTTGTTGTTGCTGTGTTGTTGCTGTTGTTGTTGTTGTTGCTGTTGTTGTTGTTGCTGTTGTTGTTGCTGTTGTTGTTGTTGTTGTTGTTGCTGTTGTTGTTGCTTGTTTTGTTGTTGTTGCTGTTGTTGTTGTTGCTGCTGCTGTTGTTGTTGCTGCTGCTGTTGTTGTTGTTGTTGCTGGTGTTGTTGCTGTTGTTGTTGCTGTTGTTAATGTTGCTATTGTTGTTGCTGTTGTTGCTGCTGTTGTTGTTGTTGTTGCTGTGCTGTTGCTGTTGTTGCTGCTGTTGTTGTTGCTGTTGTTGTGTTGTTGTTGTTGTGTTGTTGTTGTTGTTGTGTTGTTGTTGCTGTTGTTGTTGTTGCTGTTGTTGTTGTTGTTGCTGTTGTTGTTGCTGCTGTTGTTAGTGTTGTTAGTGTTGTTGCTGTTGCTGTTGTTGCTGTTGTTGTTAGTGTTGTTGCTGTTGCTGTTGTTGCTGTAATAGACTACGTCAACCATCGCCACCGACACTATAGCTCCGGATTGTTTGCAGACATACATCTTCTCTGAGGTACACGTTGCACACAGCAATGTTTGATCTATCATCGCAGAATGTTCTTAGAATTCCTAGTTCTCTCCCTTTAACAAATGTACAACCTTTCCAGGATCAAGAAATTAGACAGAAAAAAAAACTAGCCATTTATTGTCACATAACGGTCACATTTACACTTTCAATTTTGAAACTTGGTCCGGGCAGCGATATGCAGCCTACTGCTAACGTTTTTCAACTGTTGAAAGTTCTTTCTAATTTTAAAATTAAGGATGCTCATTTTAATTTTCATCTCCGATAGGATTAAGCATTCAGTGACCTATATATCAGGGATCACTGGAACCGATATACAAACCGGGGCATATTCTGATCGTCAGAATGAGACACTTTAACCCCGGACACACGAAATATGGCACAGACACATATACCCGGTGTCATCTGATAGTGATTAACTCGCCGTAAGCGCTAGAAATATGGCACACACAAGCAGACAAATAATAATAAATGAATAATATTCTGGAGGGAAACTTCCGATGTGATAGAACAGCTATGTTTACAGTACCCGGGAACAAAATCACACACAATCAACAACAGAAAACAAAGAACAATAGATGATCCGAAGCAGGATCGAACCCGTACTCCACAGCACAGCGCCTTGCCACGAGAAGCAAACGTTAACTGAGTGCTGATATGTACGGGGTCTATTCTTCTCCGAACCTTCTATTATTGTTCTTTTTTTTTATTATTATTATTTGTGATTTTTGTCCGAGTATTGAAACCATACTTCTACCTCTGAAATGATTCGCTGACACACACACACACACACACACACGCGCGCACGCACACACACACACACACACACACACACCTGGGCACCTTCCGAGCTGATCGCGGGGCCGAGATTAACCTCAATAGTTCGATATCCGAGTGACCATTAGCCCTCGCCGCACCCTCGCTGTGACCGACAACCACACATCAACCATTAGCCCTCGCCATGACCGACAACCACACATCAACCATTAACCCTCGCCATGACCGACAACCACACATCAACCATTAGCCCTCGCCATGACCGACAACCACACATCAACCATTAACCCTCGCCATGACCGACAACCACACATCAACCATTAGCCCTCGCCATGACCGACAACCACACATCAACCATTAACCCTCGCCATGACCGACAACCACACATCAACTATTAACCCGGGTCATGACAAACAACCACACATCAACCATTAACCCTCGCCATGACCGACAACCACACATCAACCATTAGCCCTCCCCATGACTGACAACCACACATCAACCATTAGCCCTCCCCATGACCGACAACCACACATCAACCATTAGCCCTCCCAATGACCGACAACCAAACACATCAACCATTAGCCCTCCCCATGACTGACAACCACACATCAACCATTAGCCCTCCCCATGACTGACAACCACACATCAACCATTAGCCCTCCCCATGACTGACAACCAAACACATCAACCATTAGCCCTCCCCATGACTGACAACCAAACACATCAACCATTAGCCCTCCCCATGACTGACAACCACACATCAACCATTAGCCCTCCCCCATGACCGACAACCACACATCAACTATTAGCCCTCCCTAGTCTGTGGTGACTCACTTTCCTCAAACATCTCATCTCCGTGCTGACTCACTTTCCTCAAACAAATCATGTCTGTGCTAACTCACTTTCCTCAAACATATCATCTCTGTGCTAACTCACTTTCCTCAAACATCTCATCTCCGTGCTGACTCACTTCCTCAAACATCTCATCTCCGTGCTGACTCACTTTCCTCAAACATCTCATCTCCGTGCTGACTCACTTTCCTCAAACATCTCATCTCCGTGCTGACTCACTTTCCTCAAACATCTCATCTCCGTGCTGACTCACTTTCCTCAAACATCTCATCTCTGTGCTAACTCACTTTCCTCAAACATATCATCTCTGTGCTAACTCACTTTCCTCAAACATCTCATCTCCGTGCTGACTCACTTTCCTCAAACATCTCATCTCTGTGCTAACTCACTTTCCTCAAACATATCATCTCTGTGCTAACTCACTTTCCTCAAACATTTCATCTATGTGGTGACTCACTTTCCTCAAACATCTCATCTCCGTGCTGACTCACTTTCCTCAAACATATCATCTCTGTGCTAACTCACTTTCCTCAAACATCTCATCTCCGTGCTGACTCACTTTCCTCAAACATCTCATCTCCGTGCTGACTCACTTTCCTCGAACATCTCATCTCCGTGCTGACTCACTTTCCTCAAACATATCATCTCTGTGCTAACTCACTTTCCTCAAACATCTCATCTCCGTGCTGACTCACTTTCCTCAAACATCTCATCTCCGTGCTGACTCACTTTCCTCAAACATCTCATCTCCGTGCTGACTCACTTTCCTCAAACATTTCATCTATGCGGTGACTCACTTTCCTCAAACATCTCATCTCTGTGCTAACTCACTTTCCTCAAACATCTCATCTCCGTGCTGACTCACTTTCCTCAAACATCTCATCTCCGTGCTGACTCACTTTCCTCAAACATCTCATCTCTGTGCTAACTCACTTTCCTCAAACATCTCATCTCCGTGCTGACTCACTTTCCTCAAACATCTCATCTCCGTGCTGACTCACTTTCCTCAAACATTTCATCTATGTGCTAACTCACTTTCCTCAAACATTTCATCTATGTGGTGACTCACTTTCCTCAAAGATCTCATCTATGTGGTGACAAGCTTCCTATTCTTTGCGAGTTAACATGTTTAGTACTGATAGCACAATATGGGAATATTTAATTCCCAATATTTGGTTTGCCTTATTACATCGTTTGCCATCTGTCTTGTGTTGAAGTATAGGGGCTAGCTGTCCTAATATTTGGTTTGTCAACTGTCTTGTATTGAAGTATAGGGGCTAGCTGTCCCAATATTTGGTTTGTCAACTGTCTTGTATTGAAGTATAGGGGCTAGCTGTCCCAATATTTGGGTTGTCTTGTTACATCGTTTGTTATCTGTCTTGTGTTGAAGTATAGGGGCTATCTGTCCCAATATTTGGTTTGTCAACTGTCTTGTGTTGAAGTATAGGGGCTAGCTGTCCCAATATTGGTTTATCATCTGTCTTGTGTTGAAGTATAGGGGCTAGTTGTACCAATATTTGGTTTGTCAACTGTCTTGTGTTGAAGTATAGGGGCTAGCTGTCCCAATATTTGGTTTGTCAACTGTCGTGTGTTGAAGTATAGGTGCTAGCTGTCCCAATATTTGGTTTATCATCTGTCTTGTGTTGAAGTATAGGGGCTAGTTGTACCAATATTTGGTTTGTCAACTGTCTTGTGTTGAAGTATAGGGGCTAGCTGTCCCAATATTTGGTTTGTCAACTGTCTTGTGTTGAAGTATAGGTGCTAGCTGTCCCAATATTTGGTTTATCATCTGTCTTGTGTTGAAGTATAGGGGCTAGCTGTCCCAATATTTGGTTTGTCAACTGTCTTGTGTTAAAGTATAGGGGCTAGCTGTCCCAATATTTGGTTTGTCAACTGTCTTGTGTTGAAGTATAGGGGCTAGCTGTCCCAATATTTGGTTTATCATCTGTCTTGTGTTGAAGTATAGGGCTAGTTGTACCAATATTTGGTTTGTCAACTGTCTTGTGTTGAAGTATAGGGGCTAGCTGTCCCAATATTTGGTTTGTCAACTGTCTTGTGTTGAAGTATAGGGGCTAGCTGTCCCAATATTTGGTTTATCATCTGTCTTGTGTTGAAATATAGGGGCTAGTTGTACCAATATTTGGTTTGTCAACTGTCTTGTGTTGAAGTATAGGGGCTAGCTGTCCCAATATTTGGTTTGTCAACTGTCTTGTGTTGAAGTATAGGGGCTAGCTGTCCTAATATTTGGTTTGTCAACTGTCTTGTGTTGAAGTATAGGGGCTAGCTGTCCCAATAGTTGCTTCACCGCCTTCTATCGAATACCGATTTCTTTATTCATTTTGCAATCTTCAGAGGAATGTTGTTCCAAGAAAATGAAATTCCGTCGCCTGCTTTATAATATGTTGTAACAGCCCTTTATAATATGTTGTAACAGCGCTTTATAATATGTTGTAACAGCCCTTTATAATATGTTGTAACAGCCCTTTATAATATGTTGTAACAGCCTTTATAATATGTTGTAACAGCCCTTTATAATATGTTGTAACAGCGCTTTATAATATGTTGTAACAGCCCTTTATAATATGTTGTAACAGCCCTTTATAATATGTTGTAACAGCCCTTTATAATATGTTGTAACAGCCCTTTATAATATGTTGTAACAGCTCTTTATAATATGTAGTAACAGCCCTTTATAATATGTTGTAACAGCCCTTTATAATATGTTGTAACAGCCCTTTATAATATGTTGTAACAGCCCTTTATAATATGTTGTAACAGCGCTTTATGATATGTTGTAACAGCCCTTTATAATATGTTGTAACAGCCCTTTATAATATGTTGTAACAGCCCTTTATGATATGTTGTAACAGCCTTTATAATATGTTGTAACAGCCCTTTATGATATGTTGTAACAGCCCTTTATAATATGTTGTAACAGCCCTTTATAATATGTTGTAACAGCCCTTTATGATATGTTGTAACAGCCCTTTATGATATGTTGTAACAGCCCTTTATAATATGTTGTAACAGTCCTTTATAATATGTTGTAACAGCCCTTTATAATATGTTGTAACAGCCCTTTATGATATGATGTAACAGCTATTTATGACATGTTGTAACAGCTCTTTATGACATGTTGTAACAGCTCTTATGACACGTTGTAACAGCTCTTATGACACGTTGTAACAGCTCTTATGACATGTTGTAACAGCTCTTATGACATGTTGTAACAGCTCTTTATGACATGTTGTAACAGCTCTTATGACATGTTGTAACAGCTATTATGACACATTGTAACAGCTCTTTTGCCATGTTGTAACAGCTCTTATGAAATGTTGTAACAGCTCTTATGACATGTTGTAACAGCTCTTGTTAACATCTGCTTTTGTCTCCCTATTTCATGACTTCTGTTTCTCCGATGCATATGTTCACGTTATTCATTGTGCAAACTTTATTCGTGGTCGACAGGTGTGGTTGAGGTTACTCTCTATCTGTCCTGCGCGTGTTTTGTTAATTAGTCATACTGACCTACTGACAGCAGGGTTCCTTTTGTCCTGCTGTTGCAGCTGTCATTAAGATCAGCGCGTCCTGCAGCGAATGACCTAGTTCAGTCTTTTGTCTGAGATAGCCAGAAGTAATTATAGCAACATATATCTTTGTCTTATCAGCTTTTGTCTGAGATAGCCAGAAGTAATTATAGCAACATATATCTTTGTCTTATCAGCTTTGTCTAAGATAGCCAGAAGTAATTATAGCAACATATATCTTTGTCTTATCAGCTTTTGTCTGAGATAGCCAGAAGTAATTATAGCAAGATATCTTTGTCTTATCAGCTTTTGTCTGAGATAGCCAGAAGTAATTATAGCAAGATATCTTTGTTTTATCAGCTTTTGTCTGAGATAGCCAGAAGTAATTATAGCAAGATATCTTTGTTTATCAGCTTTTGTCTGAGATAGCCAGAAGTAATTATAGCAAGATATCTTTGTTTTATCAGCTTTTGTCTGAGATAGCCAGAAGTAATTATAGCAAGATATCTTTGTCTTATCAGCTTTTGTCTGAGATAGCCAGAAGTAATTATAGCAACATATATCTTTGTCTTATCAGCTTTTGTCTGAGATAGCCAGAAGTAATTATAGCAAGATATCTTGTCTTATAAGCTTTTGTCTGAGATAGCCAGAAGTAATTATAGCAACAGATGTCACGCCACAAGGTTCGCGCAAGACTCTACACTCTACAGACGGTGGATATTTAAAAAGAAATATCTCATGCCTAGTCCTCTCTTGATAGTGAGATCCCATGCCTAGTCCTCTCTTGATAGTGAGATCCCATGTCTAGTCCTCTCTTGATAGTGAGATCCTATGCCTAGTCCTCTCTTGATAGTGAGATCCCATGTCTAGTCCTCTCTTGATAATGAGATCCCACGCCTAATCCTCCTTGGTAGTGAGATCCCATGCCTAGTCCTCTCTTGGTAGTGAGATCCCATGCCTAGTCCTCTCTTGATAGTGAGATCCCATGCCTAGTCCTCTCTTGATAGTGAGATCCCATGCCTAGTCCTCTCTTGGTAGTGAGATCCCATGCCTAGTCCTCTCTTGATAGTGAGATCCCATGCCTAGTCCTCTCTTGATAGTGAGATCCCATGCCTAGTCCTCTCTTGGTAGTGAGTTCCTATGCCTAGTCCTCTCTTGATAGTGAGATCCCATGTCTAGTCCTCTCTTGGTAGTGAGATCCCATGCCTAGTCCTCTCTGAGAGTGAGATCTCATGTCCAGCCCTCTCTGGGTAGTGAGATCCCAAGCCTAGCCCTCTCTTGGTAGTGAGATCCCATGTCTCCTCCTCTCTTGGTAGTGAGATCCCATGTCTAGTCCTCTATGGGTAGTGAGATCCTATGTCGAGTCCTTTCTTGGTAGTGAGATACCATGTCTAGACTTCTCTTGGTAGTGAGATCCTATGTCTAGTCTTCTTGATAGTGAGATCCTATGTCTAGTCTTCTCTTGGTAGTGAGATTCCACGCCTAGTACTCTCTTGGTATTGAGATCCCATGTCTATTCCTCTCTTGGAACTGACATCCCATGACAAGTCCTCTCTTAGTTGTGAGATCCCATGTCTAGCACTCTCTTGGTAGTAAGATCCCGTGCCTAGTACTCTCTTAGTAGTGAGATCCTATGTCTAGTCCTGTCTTGGTAGTGAGATCCCATGTCTAGTCTTCTCTTCATTGTGAGATCCCATGTCTAGCACTCTCTTGTAGTAGATCCGTGCTAGTACTCTCTTGGTAGTGAGATCCTATGTCTAGTCCGTCTTGGTAGTGAGATCCCATGTCTAGCCTTCTCTCAGTGTGAGATCTCATGTCTAGTCTCTCTTGCTAGTGAGATCCCATGTCTAGTCTTCTCTTGCTAGTGAGATCCCATGTCTAGTCTTCTCTTGGTAGTGAGATCCCATGTCTAGTCTTCTCTTGGTAGTGAGATCCCATGTCTAGTCTTCTCTTGGTAGTGAGATCCCATGTCTAGTCTTCTCTTGCTAGTGAGATCCCATGTCTAATCTCTCTTGGCAGTGAGATCCATGTCTAGTCTTCTCTCGTTGTGAGATCCCATGTCTAGTCATCTCTTCGTTGTGAGATCCCATGTCTAGCACTTTCTTGGTAGTGAGATCCATGTCTAGCACTCTCTTGATAGTGAGATCCCATGTCTGGTCTTCTCTTGGTAGTGAGATCCCATGTCTAGTCTTCTCTGGTAGTGAGATCCCATGTCTAGTCTTCTCTTGGTAGTGAGATCCCATGTCTAGTCTTCTCTTCGTTGTGAGATCCCATGTCTAGTCATCTCTTCGTTGTGAGATCCCATGTCTAGCACTTTCTTGGTAGTGAGATCCCATGTCTAGCACTCTCTTGATAGTGAGATCCCATGTCTAGCACTCTCTTGGTAGTGAGATCCCATGTCTAGCACTCTCTTGGTAGTGAGATCCCATGTCTACACTCTCTTGGTAGTGAGATCCCATGCCTAGCACTCTCTTGTTAGTGAGATCCCATGTCTAACACACTCTTGGTAGTGAGATCAAATGTCTAGCACTTTCTGGTAGTGAGATCCCATGTCTAGCACTCTCTTGGTAGTGAGATCCCATTTCTAGCACTCTCTTGGTAGTGAGATCAAATGTTTAGCACTCTCTTGGTAGTAAGATCCAATGTCTAGCACTCTCCGGTAACAGCCAAAAACGAGAGATCCCGTGTGCAATCTGCGCACGTTAAAGAACATTATCATGTGGAAATCGAAAAGAGTATGTTTAAAGACAATAGACAATGAATGTGGAGATTAAGATGGTCAAAGACAATAACAATGAATATGGAGATTAAGATGGTCAAAGACAATAGACAATGAATGTGGAGATTAAGATGGTCAAAGACAATAACCAATGAATGTGGAGATTAAGATGGTCAAAGACAATAACCAATGAATATGGAGATTAAGATGGTCAAAGACAATAGACAATGAATGTGGAGATTAAGATGGTCAAAGACAATAACCAATGAATATGGAGATTAAGTGGTCAAAGACAATAGACAATGAATGTGGAGATTAAGATGGTCAAAGACAATAACCAATGAATGTGGAGATTAAGATGGTCAAAGACAATAACCAATGAATATGGAGATTAAGATGGTCAAAGACAATAGACAATGAATGTGGAGATTAAGATGGTCAAAGACAATAGACAATGAATGTGGAGATTAAGATGGTCAAAGACAATAACCAATGAATGTGGAGATTAGATGGTCAAAGACAATAGCCAATGAATGTGGAGATTAAGATGGTCAAAGACAATAGACAATGAATGTGGAGATTAAGATGTTCAAAGACAATAGCCAATGAATGTGGAAATTACAGATAATATAAACAAATGAATATTAGTAGAGAGATTGTTCAGATAAGAGTTGGCACTGTTTTAGCCACGACTGGACATCAACAGCAAATGGCTAAATGTCCAACAATGTAAGAGCACAATGTTGATGCATGTCTGGGGGGTGATCGCGATAAGCTTCCATTACAGCACAGCTGGATACAAACAAACATCACGTGAGTGTGACGTCAGCAGTTGCAAGTTGAAGCATTAGGTTAGGGTCCGCAGGGAGCACAGCTAGAAACTTGTGTGATTGTAGAAAACGTTAAAGCTGTCGCTGCGCAGCGTTCTGTACATTAGCCAACCCGCTATATACCTTTCTCTTATCTTGCTACCGTAATATTGTAGGGTGCCAACTAGAGATGTTTGGTATGTAGGAACCAAGGTGAGATCGGAGCCACTAGAGGAGTCGGCCATGTTGGCATAATCAGTGAGCTTGTTAGCAGTGAGCAGCAAGTTAACTCTTGATAGACTTGCTTGTTTATTCCAACGTACAGTTTGTTTGAAGCACAAGAACAAAAGAGTTAACAATTTGGACTAGGAATGAAGACAAACTTGGGTAAAGTCCTAGTTTAATCACATAAATAATTTTAGAGAAACGAATTATCTCCACTTAGTTGACGTCACAACAAAACTACAGTGGTTGTCATATAGCACAAATGTCATTAGGGTTTGGGTTTGGATCTCACGTTGTTTGTTTCCTTTCTCTACAAACAGGGCTCTTCTAGTAACAGATTACAGAGTAAAGTGATGAGTTATTCAAGGGGACATTACTCTCCGAACTGAAATAATACATGTGCTTAAATTAGGACTTTACCCAAACTTGGCAGTTATAAAGTGAGTGATTTCCCTTACCTCGGTGTCTGTTCCAGAAATAGCTCCAAGTAAACACAAACTCACTAGCGCGGACAGCAAGAAGCTAGTCCGACTGGCCATCTCTCGGCACAGTTCTCCTAAGACCTTTCCCAGTTTGAGGACGCTGTGTCTGCTCGAGGTAAAGCGACCCGGCGGTGCCGAGCAGACTCCAAGAAGACAAAGGTACGCTCGATGAACTTCTTTCTATTTCTCAAATCTTCCACAAAGTTTGCAGAGACTACCTGGCTATCAGCGCAAGCGCTCACTGAGTTACGATCGCACAGGAAACATATTTGCTCAACGCGCTGATTGTTCCAGTGGTCCCAACTCTCTCAGAAGAGTTACACGGTTCCCAAATAAACGGCAAGAAACTCTCCAAATTTAAGAAACGACAAAGAATGCCTGAAAGAGTTGCTGGTCTCCGCTGGATCGGCGCGCGGAATACCAGGATAGTGAATAACGTCGGACTAGCCGCGTGCTCGTGTCGTGAAACCTGCCTCGAGGAGCGAACAAGTCGGATTGAAAATGAGTTAAGACTTTCTAGGTCAGATGACTGGCTCAAGCGATCACACGCCCCCGTTAGCGATGGCGCAGCTAAATTTAGTTTAGGTTGGTCTGAAGTAAATAGAGCGCGCAAGTGACACACTTGAGATACAAGGCGCTTTTGTGCTGGATATATTCCTGCCTTCTTCTGTTGCGAAGATTAGATAAAGCAGGACCCTTCGCCACAAAGAACCAGTGTGTGCATCTACGGGGGTGTCGGTGGCAACGATTCAACAGCTTTCCTGTTTCGTCATTTCTCGAGCCAGGAAGAGGCCAAGGCCCGCGGCAGGTAGGAGGGACAGAAAAAGTGCTGTGTCTGCGTCTCACGTCTTGATATCCTGGAGCTGGGATGGGTAGATGAAGCAGCTGGAAGGCACTCGGTGCTGCTCGCCGTCTCCTCGGTAATCCTGAAGTTTCTGACGAGTTGTTTGAACAGTGTAAGAATGTTACTGTGTGTGTG